>JAJJMB010007074.1:0-12152 GCA_023531105.1 Papaver atlanticum | reverse complement strand
CTTTTAAAGTACTCATCCGACGTCAAAGAGAGGTCAATATTCTAAGTATAATGAAATGAAGACATCAACTTTTTGAACTTTCCTGCAATTAGGAATTTTGAAAGACTGATAAACAACTCTTTGTACATACATACCATACCTGAGTTATTAATCCAAAAAGTCATTTCTTTTACTGGATAATCCCATCCATAAAATTTAAAGTTGCTAGTCTTCCAGACAACATGCCAATACAAATAATTGCTCCAAACCACTTGTTTACAAACCTGCAACAAGTAAAAGAAACATTTCATTTAACAAATAAAAATTAGATGGTTGGTCAAAACAAAGAGAATAAACCAAAGCACAACACCGCGGGGCTGCAAACCAAAGCACAACACACCGGGTTATTTGTGTTTGCACTTGTATCTGGACATCAAAGAGGCTGCTGGTCTGAGCTTTGACGAACAGCAACTACGCGAGGAAGAAGAAGATTTAATTTTAGTTTTTCCTGGAATTTCACTGGGACATTAACGAGACTGCCAAAAACAAACATCATAAAATTGTCATCAATGCTAAAGCACTACAGTATAACTGCGAGTACTTCCACGGTAAGCACAGACAAAATATAACACCGAAAAAAATATGACAGTATTCTAAGAAAGACAGATAGTACTGCTCAACGATTCAAAACGTATATCCATGTTTGAATGGTTGACCTAGATATATGCACAGAAACATCAAGCACAACAATTCAACTATCAACTAATATGGTCTTAATAAGAAGAAAACAACAAAGGAGCTATGGGGAGTGCAGTTTACAGCAAAGTGTGGGTTGGAGGAAGTAATGTCTGAAGAAGGGACTATCGAACGGATGCACCTCTAAAAATAACCAAAAGTAAAAAAAAACTCCTATCACTTTTGCTTACCAACTTCTGCACGTTACAGCTCAAACAAATACATAATGTAACCCCACAAGGCAAAAGACGATGAAATCCGCTTATCGATCTGTGTGAGTAATGTGTAGGTCTTGGTCACTCACATTAATGATGTGTAAGAAAATGCTGAAGTCACGTCAGTTTAACTTATATGGACTACATACAACACTAATGGGTTTTCACAATGTTGGAGTATATTCTTTAGTAGTTTAGCAAATAAAACTAAAAAAATAACAAAATGTACAACAGTTTCACCCCGTCGGTAAGGTTGGATCAACTCTTGACTTCTGTCATCGACTATTCGCGGCACACAACTCACCCAGGGTCAGAATGCGAGTTATGTACTCATCAGCCTTGATTTTTTTGTAGCAATATAAAGGACTTGATTTTGTATAATTTCCAGTAACCATATAAGTGGAAAGCTGGATAAAAGAAATTTGTGGAGTTTAGTACCTTCTTCATGTAGTTTTCAACAGGCCGTGGTAGTTGACAATGACTCTTCAACCCACCGAAGGCAGTTTCCTTCCAACCAAATTCAGTGACCAGCTGAAAAGGGCTATTGATATCTCTTGAAAGGATTCTGCGATTCTGCTACACCCATTAGCTAATCATCACAGTAAGCAAATACAAAATATAGAAATGAAGAAAATGGCAATTGATATCAAATTGGCACCTGGTACTATATCAATTAAACATACAGCGAAAATTGATTGGAAACCACTCTTTGCAGCAAGCCCAACTTCTTGAGGGAGTTGTTTCCGAAAGAATTCCAGTGCGAACTGGCTATACATGTTTGTAATACCTTCAAAATGAAGAAAGCTTAGAAGAGACAACTTATCAAACAGTTAATCTACAATTAACAAAGTAAACAGAACCAACAACAATTCTGATTTCATTGAGAAAATTCAAAAAAATCTAATTTCGTAGAGAATTTCAGAAAGTTAGGGAGGACCATTACCTTCAAAATGTAATCGTAGTAGAAATAGAGATTGTTATGCAAGAATAACGTCCTCATATTTGATGGAATTTGAATCAAAGTTGCTTTTTGGGAATATTACAGTGAAGTGAAATTCTGTTTTTGAATGAAATTGATGAAGAAATCAATCTAATTCAAGAGATGTAATGGAAATTTTGAAGAAGTTTGAACTGATAATTTGTTTGTTCGATCGTCTGTGATTGAAATCGCTGAAAAATTTGTTTAATTATCTCATGTTTCTTAATTTAATGAAAGTCTAGAAACAGAAGGTTCAATTTTGATTTCTCTGCAGAAACTTTGTGACCGACATGATGCAGATTTCCCATCACATAGAAGAGAAGTTAACAATTGGGTATTATAAACTATCCTTATCCCAAACCGATTTAAAAATTAACTACGGTTGGTCTGTTAATTAAGATTGAGGGGTAAACATGGAAAAACAAAACAAAACTTAAGATACATGGACGGATAACCGATTTAATCCGTCAACTTAGGTTGAGCGGAAAGTAGTCTTTATATCAACCAAAACCCAAAAGTTTGGATTTCTTTGACGATTGGCCAAGAAATTATGAATGTCTAAAACTTTTAGGTTGTATCTTATAAACATCTTCATGAAAATCTATGCAAAAAGGCATTGGATACAACCAATTGCTTAATATACCAATTATTGTTAACAACCAAAGTTAATATAAGTACCTTTACATCTATACTTTTAACTTTTCTGGTCTAAAAGTATTAATAAAATCCATTCCATCATGTTGGTTATGGCGCTTAGAAATAAATCGCGACTTATACTTGTTTATAGTTCAATCTGATTTTCAATTTGATTAAGCCCATTTACATCATAAAATGCTCATGTGAAACTAGGTCCCAAGTTTCATTTCTTACTAGTGTATCAAATTCATCTTTCATTCAAGGAACCAAGTTAACATCCTTAGTTATCACAGACTTAAACCCTTTAGGCTCAAAGGGAATGGTTAATTAGAAAACTATACACCCACTACTCATTTACTCTTTCAACTGTTCGCACATCCCAGTCCCCTTCTCATAGTGGGTATTTTTAAGGGTAAAAACAAATGCACTTTAAAAGTATTTAGATTCGGGAGATCAAAATCGTACAAGGATAGCCTAAACCAAAAAATGATCGTTCCAGCCTAGCTTCGGTCAAAAAGGAGGAGAAGGATTATTTTTAGAGAGGGAAAAAGAGAATGTATCGATATTAATGAAATTGTAGTATGATGGGTTTTGTTGAGATTATTAGTCCCACATTGTTTGGGCAATCTAAGATCCTGCGGTTTATAATCCCTTAGGGCCTCTCCACTCTTGCCAATTGGTTTTGAGTTGGATGCCCGTATTCTATCATGGTATCAGAGCAGGCTATTTGTGTCGAGTCATTTGACCGCACCTTTATTCCGCGTCACCCGATTTATTGTCCACGTGTTAGACCCAACGAGGCTACACGTGAGGGGGCGTGCTGAGATTATTAGTCCCACATTGTCTGGGCAATCTAAGATCCTGCGTTTTATAATCCCTTAGGGCCTCTCCACTCATTGCCAATTGGTTTTGAGTTGGATGCCCATATTCTAACATGGTATCAGAGCAGGCTATTTGCGACGAGTCATTTGACCACGCCTTTACTCCGCGTCACTCGATTTAATTGTCCACGTGTTAGACCTAACGAGGCTACACGTGAGGGGGCGTGTTGAGATTATTAGTCCCACATTGTTTGGGCAATCTAAGATCCTGCGGTTTATAATCCCTTGGGGCCTCTCCACTCATTTCCAATTGGTTTTGAGTTGGATGCCCGTATTCTAACAGGTTTGATATTGTATGAAGAAAGTTCTCTATGTAAGACTGAGGGAAAATTTCTGAAAAATCTAGGTTAGACTTATTTGCGTAAGTCTGAGATGATTTTATGGATAGGTTGAGTAACCAATTTATAGTGGTAGTAGAACATATTGATGTCGTAAGTGGCAACATTTATAGAAGAATGGGTAGATACTATGGAGAACATGGTGAAATCGTGTCTGCAATGTCATAAAGACTTGCGGTTGCATGCCCACTAATTCATTGCTTCAACTGCTCATACGACTTAGTTATTTTCCTATCATGAGTGTATTGTTACAGTGTACTCGTTGTAGGCCATCATACCATAACCCTAGTGAATATCCCCCATATGATACAATTGATGTCTCGTAGATAAATAGTAGAGTTAAAATATATCTACTGTTAGGTCTATCAAATTATAGACGTATGATTTATCCGGTCAATTAGTTGACCTATAATGATGAACATCAGTCTGATCACATTAGTGATTTTAGCGGGGTTCGTAGATACTTATTTTAGTAAGTTAATCACGCAGTATCAGCTGAGACAAGTTAATTTTCAAAGTAGTAGATGGTGGAGTTATACGTTTCAGAATGTGCTCATTTTTTGTACATATGTAGAGCTTTGTAATGAGAACGTATCCAAAATGTTAGCTTAAAAAGAAGTCATCGTTTGGTTTTTATTCACAAAAAAACATCTAAAGTGTGATATAATGTTAAAAATAGGAGTGTGAGGAAATCCTCCCTCACTTATAAAATAATAAATTATTGAATTATCAATAATATAATATCTCTTTAAGGTAACATGCACTACACGAAATCAAGGATTTTGTAACACCCGATTTTGTAACGGATTTTTTTAAAGTAATGTCGTATCGACGTTGGTAACTTTGTAACGTTGGATAATCGTTGCAATAATCGGTATCTGTTACAGAGTTTAGGGAGGTTTGCGGGTAATTACCTTCCTATCCTCAACTTAAATTACAAAGTTACATTGCTACCCTCCATTACTACTATTAGCGCCTCTATTACTACTATCAGCTCCAGATTTCATCTCACACTCAAGGGCTACCCAGCCTCCCAACGATTCTCATTTTTTTCTCCAACATTTTTCCCCCATTATAACTCTACATCCATCCCTGATATCTCCTCACCATCTGAATCCACGTTCAAAGGTTCAGACATGGTACGAGCAAATATCATAGGTTGAGCTTTCTCTGCCAAATAGAGTAGATACATTTCTGCATCATCTCTCTCCTGTCTTTGTCTCTCTCTAGCCTCTTTTTATGGATCAGTAGATCCCTCACTGCTGCTATCATCCTCATCAAGTTTTACTGCTTCTCCACCTTCCTCGTCACTTTCACTTTTTGTGGCACTTCTTGTCTTAATCCAATGAAGTTCATATCTCTCTAGCCTTTCTTTCCTTTCTCTCTTGTTCCTTGCACATCTTGCCTCATATTTTCTGATCCACAATTGGTACTCTTCTTCGTTCTCAATCCTTTGCCTATCAAATTCTTCCTTTCTCCTATCAATTTCTTTCTGCATCCTCTTTATTGGAATTTCTTGTTCTAAATAAGAAATCAATCTCTCAGCCTCTTCACTTGTTAATGCATGAGTTGCTTGTTTTGCATTTTCTAATGCTGGTGATTGATTTTCGACAACATCTTGAACTGCAGGTTGGTTTGGTTCAGCCATCTCTTAATCTCCTTCTCTCTGCAAATTTTCTTTCTTTTTTTTGGTTTGATTAAGAGTAATTGCAAGTATATCAGTTTTTCATCCTTTTGTAGAGTGGTTAGATTAACCATAAATGTCCATTTATGGCACATGGTTAAACTTCTAGACCCTTGGCAGACCACGCCTCTTCAGTCTCAAGACGCAATTTTTCAAAATACATCATTATTATCCTCTCCAGACCCGTCTCATCTCTTAATTGCACATAACGTTATCTTTAAGAGTAAAACGAGGCGGTTACCTAATTTGAAGGCCATAACTGTAGCATTATGGTTCACCAGGGTTCACACGTTTGGCTCATGTATCATGCTATATCTCAAGTCCCTGACCAACAATTAAAATCAAAAAATGGTCAAACATAATAGGTCCCTTCACAATTGTGTATATTTATTTAATTTTAATTAGTTAACAGATGGGCCATATCTTGAACTGCAGCATCGTTTGGCTCAGGCATCATGCCATATCTCAATACCCTGGTCCCTGAGTCCTGACCAACAACTAATTAATCAACTAATGTCAAACAAATTAGGTCAAACAAAATAAAATCAGCGCTGTGCCACATAATGCCTAAATTTTAAAGAAAAATAAAAAGGTCTAGGGGGTTTTGAACCTCCGACCTCAAACTTACTTAAACTAAAGTGAACCACTGTGCCCCATGATAGACACATTTTTGTGTCTGAATTGTCTCGATTCTATATATTGTTAGGGCTCATTTTTTGTACTTATTATGGTGTTTTATGTGTGTGTAGGTATTTTTGGCCAATAAACATTTTTGGAAAAATCGGCTCGAAAAGTTGTTAAAGGCATCCTGGGAGGACATTTGCTATTCGGACTCTCATTTCGGATAAGGGGCACCCAAATTACTAAGGGGTACCCAAACTGCTAATCGCACCCCATCAGTCAGATAGGGGCGCCACCTTTCATCTTCAACATTTCAAAATAGGAAAAAGGTGGGAAAATTTGTTTTCACGGAACAGATTTTAGGGTTGAAATTGTGGACGACTTTTAAGGAGATTCAAGGGCTGATTTTCGTTGGGTTAACCCTGTTAAGGATAGAAAGGCTTGGTATGTGGGTTTGGATCGATTGAATTGGGTTAGATAACCCGGTAGAATCAAAACAGATGATGAATATCATGGGATACTCTGATTTAGTAATAGAAGAGTTTTGGACGGATTTTACTCGTGTTGTGGATTGGTATAAGCCTGTTTCTGTTAAACAGGGAAGGTATGAGCTGTAGAATCGATAAAACAGGGATAGAGATCGAGTTTCTACGAAACAGAGGTGATGGAAGTTTCGGGATTTCTGTTGATTATATTTGGCAGTTACGGGAGATTTAAGGCAAGATAACCTTTCCAGAGATTCGTATCAATCTAATAGAGGAACTGGAATGACCTGTACGGCTCAGACACGCGTAGAGAGGAATTTGGAAAGTGGAGAAGTCCGAGACTTTCTTCCGAAGAAAGGAAGGAATTAAATCGAGTTTTAGGGATTTTGTTGGATATAAAAAGGGTTGCTAGGAGTCACAAAAAGGGGTAACGTACACTTTGGGGAGGTTTGAAAGCATAACAGAGCAGAAAGAAAAGTTGCAGAGAACACAGGCGAGAGGAAGAAAAAGAACACAGAACCGCGGGGAAAGAAAGTCGCAGAAACTGTTGCCGTAGCTTTCATATTCAATACCTTTTGTAACGATTCTTCCAACAATTAATTTCAGTTCGCAACAGTTCTGTTTCTCTGTAACAGTAGGTTCTGTAACAATTATATTTGTTACGAAACTCGCTGCTTTTATACTTCTCACACTTTTTGATCAATGAAATCAACTTTTGAGCATATCTCTAATATGAGGAGCTAAACCCCATTGCTGAGGCGATAGAGGAAGCTATTTTTCCAACAAAAAGTGGTATATTCTATTTTATCTATTTTATTGCAATTATTTTATGATTATTTTCCCTTGATTGAAAATTGTTTGAGTGATTTTTGTTAAGCAATTGTTATTTCTTTTGATAGAGCATGCTTGGCCATAGGTTTTTGATGTTCTACACTTTGGATTTACACTTGTTATTTTGAAAATCTACATGTTGCAATAGTTTAGAATCAAATTGAACGAGAAAATTGCATAAATATAAATATTGGATTAAATCACTTTGAACTTTGAAAATAGTGGAATCTTAGCCTCAGTGTTCTTTTAATATTGATATCAACTTTGTCAGTGTTTGCTATAATTATTAGTGAGTTTTCTATTTTAGTTTTGAATTTAAGTCTAAAGTTATCCTTCACAAGTTCGAGAAACGAAACTCTTTTTACCACTATCTACAAATCACATCACCCTACTATTATTTTTGACATTAGATGGACTTGTATTAAATTTATACAATTACTATCTTCCTAAATATTAAACGAAGTTGTGTATAGATTTGCCATATCTTGAACTACAGCATGGTTTGGCTCAGGCATCATGCCATATCTCAATACCCTGGTCCATGAGTCCTGACCAAAAATTAATTAATCAACTAATGTCTAACAAATCAGGTCAAACATAGGTCAAGCAAAATAAAATCAGCACACTTGTGTATAGATGTCCCATATCTTGAACTGCAACATGGTTTTGCTCAGGCATCATGCCATATCTCAATACCCTGGTCCCTGACCAACAACTCAAATGAGCCACAAAAATCTACCAACTCTATGTCCGGAACAGCGCCTGAGACATAACTCATTATCAGTTCATCTAATTCTATTGATTTGAGATGCAAAAAACTTCAGCAACAACAATGAATCAATGAATCAATTTTTCTGTGAAACTTCGATGTAACCCTAGATTTAAGTTTATCGATCTTTCATAGAAGTATTGACACTGATTCATAATCCAAGGTATTTCTCATTCATTCATTTGGGGGTTTCTTGGAGATTCAGCTACAGAAAACTTCATCAACAACAATGAATCAGTCGATTCTTCTATGAAACATCGATTCAAGCCTAGATTTTAATTTAATCGATATCTCATAGAAGTATTGATAGTGATTCATAATTTTGGAAATGCAAATATTGGTCATCTTCATCTAAGGTATTTCACATTCATTCATTTGGGGGTTTAATGATTTTACAAATTAGAGGTTACACACTCTTGATTTTGAATGATACAATTTCTGATGGTGATTATGAAGTATGAACATCTCTATGTTCAGATTTTAGGTTTATTTTTATGTTGCTGTGAATTGTATCCGGTTCTGAGAATCTTTTGGTAATTATGAACATCTCAATTGCATACTTTATGCCTCCACCAAGTGGTTTTATATGTCAGTTGATAGATGATCTTAGACTCAGACATAGTATTTGGTCGTAGGATGTCAGCATTGGTGAATAAAGCTTGTATTCTGTTTTGAGAATCAGCATCTCAGGAATCTTTGTGATTTGTATTCATTGTCAGATTGTAGAATTAGGTGTGTTGGTTGTATATGGTAACTAGGGTTTGTGTCAATTATGTGCAAGTCGAATATGACGTAACCAACACAAGACTATTTTTGTTAGTCATGTATTTACAGAAGATATAAAGATATAAAGATCAAACATATATAGATGTTCGTAATTTATCCCTTTGCCAGATTGTAGATTAAGACTATGTGTGTATATGCCTCTCCATCAAGTGAATTAGACTGGATAGAGAATCAAAGATGCAATTTCAAACATGCTGCAATTTCAAATATACAGGGAAACTATTAAGAAACACTAAAGTGAATTGTTTTCAGTATGCATTTGTTTTCATTACATTTTAGTCTTGTACATGTTCCAGTTCTTTGCATTGTAGTTTTAGTTTCTAGATTACAACCTGCGTCTCCAACATTCGACACACAATCATCGGACAATATAAATAAACTGACTTCATCATATTGCATTTCATAAAGTTATAACCTTTCTCTTTATTCAGTGTTGAGCAACATTTAGCAGCAACACTATCATGTTCATATCCAGTTACAAAAAAAAAATCCAAGTACCAAAAAAAAAAAAAAAAAAAAAGCAAAATAAACACAACTGTCTCCATTGCCACAACCAAAAAAGAAAACATGATTCAGTGACTTACCATTTTCCCTTCGATAAGGCTTACTCGTTATACCCGATCACTGATGATTCCGATTTATCAGAACACTCTTCCTCCTCATCAGACTCTTCCTCCTTATCACACTCTTCCTCCTCATCAGACTCTTCCTCTTCATTAGACCCCTCTTCCTCTTTATCTTCATCTGACTCCGCTTCGGAATCGGTCTTTTGAGCCAAAATTTCATCATTAACCCCAAGAATCTCATCTTCGCGAAAATCCTCAAGTGACTTTTCTAGGTCAGATGCAGCTTCGTCTGAATCTGTAGTGGAGATATCACTGACATTATGAACAACAAAAACTGGCTCATCATCTTCGGTAGTACTTGCATCACTATCGCGCTTTCCATATTCTTTTGCCTCTGCCGCCTTGATCTCCACAATTTGCGCCAACCTTCGTCTTTTGTCCTGCACTGTATAGTACTTTTCCTTCTCTTCTTCATCTATGAAGGGATCACGGAGACGCTTCTTTGGAAAAATCTCTACCGATTTCTTTGGAAAAATCTCTACCGTTTCTCTTGTACTTTATTTTCCATAGCATGCATTTCTTTCCAGAGAGGATCGAGTTCGATATCACTCAACAAGTCACTTACTCTCTTTTGTACTTTCTGGAGATCATCCTTGGTCATCTGCCCAATCATCTGCATAGTGGCGGATAACCTTTCTTGTCTTTGCCTCTCTTCCCACTCTTTCAATTGTTGCTCTTCAGTTATGGGGGCTTTACCCTTTCGTCCGCGTCGATCATCATCACTAGCCATTTTAATTGATTTAATTTAGAAAAAAAATCAGAGAACAGTTATCTCCCTCTACAAATTTTCTCTCTGAAATTATTTGCTCTCTGACCCTTTGGTTTCCCCCTTATAAACTAGTCTAACCTAAAAGACACAATAGTTGGTAATATAAATAAACTCTAAATTCTTGCAGGGTCACGCCTATTCCCTAGAGAAAGCTTTAATCGGTAATATCACCTGACAATAATAACCGCCAGTTTTGGTTGAAAAACTTGAATGGGCAATTTGTAACGGTACCCCTGCTATGAAGAGTAAAAAACACCTATAAAAGGTAATTTGCTCATTTTCACAGTCGCCCGAAAATTTGCTACCGGCGATGGTAATTTGGTCATAATCACCGTCGCCGGTAAATTTGCTTTCGTCGGCAAGTTTGCTTCTTCCGTCGCCGGTAAATTTGCTTTCACCGGGAATTTTGCTTCCACCGTCGCCGGTAAATTTGCTTTTGCCGGGAATTTTGCTTTCAACGTCGCAGGTAATTTTGCTTCCACTATCACCGGTAAATTTTCTTTCGCCGGCAAGTTCACCTGGACGAGAACATTGGGTCTGTATATGGTAATCTTGCAAGCTGACTTCCATAATAGGTTGCAGAATCCACTCAGGATCCATTGAATCTGATATTTGACTTCTCAAACCTCACCTGAACGAGAACACTGGGTCTGTATATGGTAATCTTGCAACCTGAGTTCAATAATAGGTTGCAGTTTCATCGAATCTGATATTTGACAACTCAAACCTCACCTGGACGAGAACACTAAGTCTGTATATGGTAATCTTGCAACCTGAGTTCAATAATAGATTGCAGTTTCATCGAATCTGATATTTGACTTCTCAAACCTCACCTGGACGAGAACATTGGGTCTGTCTATGGTAATCTTGCAAACTGAGTTCCATAATAGGTTGCAGAATCCACTCAGGATCCACCGAATCTGATATTTGACAACAAAAACCTCACCTGGACGAGAACATTGGGTCTGTATATGGTAATCTTGTAAGCTGGGTTCCATAATAGGATGCAGAATCCACTCAGGATCCATCCAATCTGTTATTTGACATCAAAAACCTCACCTGGACGAGAACATTTGGTCTGTATATGGTAATCTTGCAAGCTGAGTTCCATAATAGGTTGCAGAATCCACTCAGTATCCATTGAATCTGATATTTGACTTCTCAAACCTCACCTGGACGAGAACACTGGGTCTGTATATGGTAATCTTGTAACCTGAGTTCAATAATAGGTTGCAGTTTCATCGAATCTGATATTTGACATCAAAAACCTCACCTGGAAGAGAACATTGGGTCTGTATATGGTAATCTTGCGAACCCGATTTCTATAATAGGTTGCAGAATCCACTTAAGATCCATCGAATCTGATATTTGATAACTCAAACCTCACCTGGATGAGAACATTGGGTCTGTATGTGGTAATCTTGCAACCTAAGTTCAATAATAGGTTGCAGTTTCATCGAATCTGATATTTGACTTCTCAAACCTCACCTGGACGAGAACATTGGGTCTGTATATGGTAATCTTTAAAGTTGAGTTCCATAATAGGTTGCAGAATCCACTCAGGATCCATCCAATATGTTATTTGACATCAAAAACCTCACCTGGACGAGAACATTGGGTCTGTATATGGTAATCTTGCAAGCTGAGTTCCATAATAGGTTGCAGAATCCACTCAGTATCCATTGAATATGATATTTGGCTACTCAAACCTGACCTGGACGAGAACATTGGGTCTGTATATGGTAATCTTGCAAGTTGAGTTCCATAATAAGTTGCAGAATCCACTCAGGATCCACCGAATCTGATATTTGACATCAA
>JAJJMB010007065.1:0-16110 GCA_023531105.1 Papaver atlanticum | reverse complement strand
ATCATGGAAACATGCTCAAAATTCATCTTTATTAATGCTCAAAAATGGTTCACAAATGATGAAATGGGAGAAAAATGAATAAAACCGGGTTTTGTAACACTTATATTTGTTACAAAATCAATTGTTACAGAAAACGATAAAGGAATACCGTCACTGGCACTGTTGAAGAACGACGGTCTTTAAGGGTCTTATGTTCTTCGTACCTTCTTCACCAGCAGAAAAATTGTTTTTCCTGTAACTTTTTTTTCTCGATTTTTTTATGCTCTAAACGTCTCCCTATTCTCTCCCTGAACTCCCTCCTCCTTCTATGAGTCTCCTACAGCCTTTATATAGTCACAGGATCAAGAATACATTCATAATAACTCAAAAATCTTCTCGATATCCAACCATTAACTCATGAATATTTTCTTTTCTGTTTTATGTTCTCACGCATCTTTTCGCAGTATACACGCTCTAACACTTCCTTGTTTGACTCCTCCACACTTATGCAGCAACCAAACTCTATCAAAACTCAATCCATGCACGTTCAAACACGCTGTATTCCGAGGTTGCATATTTTCTTCCCGACGAAAATTCATCCCAACTGAACGCATTAGAACACTCATACCACCATTGTTTGGGCATATCACGTTCATCCCAATCAAAATCAGTTATTGAATCTCACTGAAACTCCTCCAAAAATCCAACAGAAAATTCCGCAGAAAAATGGAATTTTTCCCGCCAAAATTATTTTTCAAACGATGAAGAAGGGTGTCCCCCTAACCAGACCGGGGGTGCGAATAGCAGGTGCCCAACTAAGGTGCTCCTTATCCAAACTGAGAGTCCGAATAACAAATGTCCCTTGGGTGCCTTTAGACAACTTTTCGAGCCAATTTTTTCCAAAAATGTTTATTGCCCAAAAATACCTACAAACACATAAAACACCATAATAAGTACAAAAATGGGTACTAACAATATATACAATAGAGATGAAAATAGACACATAAATGCGTCTATCAAATACCCCCAAACTTAATATTTGCTAGTCCCAAGCAAATTTAATCTACAAAATAAAATCCTAACTCACTGTCGCAGGCATCGCGATTGCACTTAGCATGTGCAACAAGCCTTTGAACCCCTAGGTGGCCCTAGTGGACGAGTTATAGTCTCGGGAGGGTTTACCAGAGGTGTACCCACAAAACCTTTACTCCAGACCCTAGCTATCTACGCAGAACCTTGAAATGGCACTAAAGAACCTCCTTGGTTGGCATACTTATTTATTACGGGAGGAAGTACCCTGATGCGAAATTCCAATTGCTGTACACGAGTTTGCACTCAAGCATACTAAAATTCGTATATAAGTGACAGAGCTCTACTCAGATAGTTTCACTATGTACATCAATATCCGGAGTCAACAAATCACATGGATAGATTAAGAGATGGATATAGAAAAACGTAGATGGTTTTGATGTTGACTAGGTGAACGGTGTTTTCTCATATCTGTCTGAAGGTCTCCGCCAAGATGAACCTATCCTAATGGACTGAGATACCGGTCTGACTAATATCAACACAACTAGCATATACAAGGGGACCAGTGGTCAATAATCCTAATTCTAGATCAACTCGTCTGGCATATACAAGGGAACCAGCGGTCGATTTATTGAACACACATTTATTATTTATTTATTTAGAACTAACAACATGATTAGATCTTATGGATCCAAGCGCATGCTTTCTTGTCAGCAGATTACATGGTAATTCACGTGGATCCTGCATTCCACGCTTGTTTAGGCGACGGAGACAGGGAGAACACACACATATTGCTATCCAAGTGTTAAAATTTATTTCGATTGGTCTATTGGTCTGGTCTTTCTTTTTTTGTATCTCAATCACTCTATTACACCCTAGCAGTGGTAACAACTTGAATCATGATCCCCACCTAATCACTTAGAGAAACATATTTTAAAAATAAAATAAAATAAAAACAGAAGTGAAAAGGTCTCAACGATATATGGCGAAACTATCATGTTATTTCTAACACCTGAGCTCTGTGCTTTTACGAATAGACTCTTATAGATGTTTCCATCTACTCAGATTGGTTCCTAAACTCCTAAAACAAAAATGCTTCCATCCACTTAGATTGGTTAGTGCCATCTTAGCAGCAGTCTTCTTAGCACTAAAGTGACCCCCACAAGCATGATCATGACAAAAGTAAATAATACTTGACTGATCAATCTCATGTATACATCTCCTAATAATCTGGTTTGGACAATACTTAAACAAATAAGGATCATCCCAAAAGAAGTGCTTAACCTCAGCTAAAAATCTAGAACGATCTTGTTTACCCCAATGTTGGGGCATTCGACCAGTAACAAGATAGTTCACTATATTCGCATACCAAGGTGATTGGGTAACAAAGAACAGTTGTTCATCAGGAAAACTATCTCTAACAGGAGGGGAATCATCAGGGGTATCCACAACAAGCCTAGACAAGTGGTCTGCTACTACATTTTATGCACCTTTTTTGTCTCTAATGTCTAAGGAAAATTCCTACAACAATAGGATCCATCTAATCAATCTAGGTTTTGTATCCTTCTTGGAAAGAAGATACTTCAAAGCAGCATGATCAGTGAAGATTATAACCTTAGAACCTAAGAGATAAGGTCTAAACTTATCTAAGGCGAACACAATGGCTAACAGTTCCTTCTCTGTAGTAGTATAGTTCAACTGGGCATCATTCAGAGTTTTGCTAGCATAGTAAATCACATGGAGTAATTTGTTTTCTCGCTGACCTAGCACAACACCAATAGCAAAATCTGAAGCATCACACATGATCTCAAAGGGTAGGTTCCAGTTGGGTGCCTGGACTATGGGGGCGGTAGTGAGTAAAGTCTTAAGCTTCTCAAAAGCCTCTAAACAAGCATCATCAAAGACAAACTTAACATCTTTTGCAAGCAAATTGCAAAGAGGTCTAGAAATCAAGCAAAAATCCTCAATGAATCGATGATAAAAACCTGCATGCCCTAAGAATGACCTAATATCTCTTACGGTTTTTGGGACCTGTAAAGTTTTAATAAGGTCAACTTTGGCTTTATCTACCTCTATACCCTTAGAAGATACGATATGCCCTAAAACGATTCCTGAACGAACCATGAAATTACATTTCTCACAATTAAGCACTAAATTCTTCTCCTTACACCTAGTCAGAACTAATGACAAATGATTCAAGCACTCATCAAAAGATGAACCAAATACTGAAAAATCATCCATAAAGACCTCTAAGAACCGTTCTACCATGTGAGAAAATATGCTCATCATACAACGCTGAAAAGTTGCAGGGGCATTACAAAGCCCGAAAGGCATGCGTCTATATGCGAAGGTACCAAGGGGACAGGTAAAAGTAGTTTTTTCTTGGTCTTCAGGGGCAATAACGATCTGATTATATCCGGAATAGCCATCTAAGAAGCAGTAGTGACTATGTCCAGCTAATCTCTCTAGCATTTGGTTGATGAAAGGAAGGGGGAAGTGGTCCTTCCTAGTGACCTTGTTCAATTTCCTATAGTCAATACAAACACGCCAACCCGTGGTCACTCGAGTTGGGATTAACTCATTGTTTTCATTCTGGACTACAGTAATACCGGATTACTTGGGGACAACCTGAACAGGGCTGACCCACTTGCTGTCTGAAATAGGGTAGATAATGCCTGCATCTAATAACTTAAGAACCTCGGTTCGAACTACCTCTTTCATATTATGGTTTAGTCGACGTTGCATCTCCCTAGAAGGTTTGGTATCTTCCTCTAAATAAATCTGATGCATACAAATGGTAGGACTTATACCCTTAATGTCTGCTATGGTCCATCCTAAAGCTTCCTTGTTGTTTTGAAGAACGGTTACTAACCTACTTTCCTGATCACTATCCAAGTTGGATGCTACAATCACAGGTAAAGTTTCAGCTGGGCCAAAAAACACATACTTCAAGGTATCTGGTAATGGTTTAAGGTCCAACTTAGGAGGCTCTCCTAACGAAGGAACTAGAGTAGACTCAGAAACTGGTAGTGGTTCGAACTTAGATTTCCAAATATTGCTAATGTCCAACAAAGGGGTTGAATCTAACAAAGCATTCACCTCATTAATCACATTATCATCATCAAAATCAATCCCAAAGTGGGCTAGTCATTTCTCTAGTGGATCTTCTAACAAAGTGTTTGGTAATGACTCATCGACTAATGTTCCTATCATGTTGACCTCTTCTATGCTCGAGTCATCTAGTTCAGAGGGTAGCTTATTAATATGAAAAATGTTCAGCTCAATGGTCATGTTACCAAAAGACAAATTCATAATACCGTTTCGACAGTTGATGATCGCATTAGATGTAGCTAAAAACGGGCGACCTAGAATTACCGGTATCTGGTTCTCTGGGTCAGGGACAGGTTGGGTATCTAGGATAACAAAATCCACTGGATAAATAAACTTGTCGACCTCAATAAGAACATCCTCGATCACACCACGAGGAATTTTTACGGACCTATCAGCTAACTGAAGTGTTATCTGGTTAGGTTTCATCTCACCAAGTCCTAGCTTAAGGTACACATGGTATGGGAGTAAGTTCACACTGGTTCCTAAGTCAAGCAGCGCTTTCTCAACACGGTATTTCCCTATTGTACAGGCAATGGTAAGGGAACTTGGGTCTTTATACTTAGGAGTAGTAGTATTCTGAATAATAGAACTCACATGACTAGCTAGGAAGGTTTTCTTATGAACACCGAGCTTACGCTTTCGCGTACACAAGTCCTTAAGGAACTTGGCATAAGGAGGAATCTGCCTAATTGCATCTAATAATGGAAGGTTGATAGTTACCTGCTTAAAAACCTCCAAAATGTCATTAAAAGTGGACTCCTTCTTAGTTGGTACCAGCAATTGTGGGAATGGGGCTCTGGGAACAAATTTTGGCTTATCAGGGTCCTTATCAGTCTCCTTAGAGGTTCCATCAATCTTTTCAACTTCTGATTCAGAAGGGTGAACTACAGCATGTTCCCTATCAGGCATGGCAACCTTATTGTCTATTTCTCTACCACTCCTAAGGGTTTTGATTGCATTCACATGATCAGATGATCTTCCTCCTATTTCATGAACTCCTCTAGGATTAGGGGTAGTCTGACTAGGAATACTACCATTATATCTCTCACTTAGAATCTTAGCCATTTGACTAACTTGAAGTTCTAACTTAGCAAGAGACTTGGCATTATGTTGAAAATTCTGCTGGGTTTCCTATTGGAAACTAGCCTGGTTCTTTAGTAATACTTCTTGAGTCTTTACGAACATGTCCTGGCTCATTTTTAATAAACTAAGAGATTCCTCTTAGCTAGTTATTATATTCTCAGAAGGGTTCTGGAGTTGGGCTTGAACTGAAGGGTTCTTATTATAACAAAAACCTGGGGGAGGCTGAGAATTACTAGACTGGCCTTGACTCTGTCCTTTAGACCAAGAGAAATTAGGATGGTTTCTCCAACCAGGGTTGTAAGTCTCTGAATAGGGGTCAAACTTCTGTCGGTTATCAAATCTAGCATTGTTATAGACAGCATTAGCCTGCTCTTCACATTCCTGACCTTCCCAAAACGAGTTACTGGGTTCTATTCCACAACTAGAGACTTGAGAGGCTCGAATCCTATTATCAGGTTCAACAAAAGACCTATGTTTAGACTGATTCAATTCCAAAGCTTCTAACCTTCTAGACAAAGAAGTAAACTTAGAATCAGACCCAAAGCCTGTATCAACCACATTTGTGCTACTTCTATTGATCAAGAGTCTTTTAGGGGGTTCAACACAAGACTCCCACTGTTGGGATTTTTCAGCGACATCTTCTAAGAAGGAAAACGCATCATTAGCATTTTTACTAGTGAACTCACCAGCGCACAAAGACTCGACCGTGGCTTTGGTCGAATAGTCTAAACCATCATAAAGAATCCCTACTAGTTTCATTTTATCAAACCCATGGTGAGGACATTGGGATAAGAGATCATTGAATCTCTCTAAAAACCTATAAAGAGATTCTCCCTCTTGTTGAACACTAGCACTAATTTTCTGCCTAACAGCTACAGTTTTATGCTTAGGGTAGAATTTAAAATAGAAGGCATCAATAAGTTCTTGCCATGTTTTTATGTATTCAGATGGTAGGTTGTTCAGCCAGGTCTTGGCTTTATCTCTCAGGGAAAAGGGGAACATCCTAAGTTTCAAGATTTCTTCACTAAGGTCTTTAATATTAATTGTTCCACAAATTTCTTCAAAGTCCCTAATGTGAAAGTAAGGGTTTTCATCATCTTTTCCTAAGAATATAGGGATCATCTGAAGAATACCAGGTTTCAACTCATAACTAGCTGTAGAGGCTGGCAACTTAATGCACGATGGTCGGTTGGTCCTAGTTGGGTACATGTACTCCTTCAAAGTTTTCATTGTTGGCACAGTAAAAATCCTAGGGGTGAATTCCTCACTAAGACTTAAATTCTCAAAATTGAAGTTTCAAAAAACAGGGCTCTCCAAAGAAGAGTCTTCGAGCTCACCGTCTTCAAAAGAAAAACCTCTAGGCTCGTCACTAATAAAAAGGCCAAAAGTATCTCTTTTCCAAGCACGCTCACTAATGGACTTGAGCGATTTTGGCATACACTAAGAAAAATAAAAATAAAAATCCTAAAGAAGGGAGGTCCTAAGCAAACACACAGCAGGCTGACTCCACCAAAGCAAACCTAAAGATTTCTAGCAAACAACAAGCATGATGGCTCCACTTAGATTGTTTCTAGACCAGCTTCTAATCTTTCGAAAAGGAATTCGTTACAATTTAAGCAAACCTCTATGGATCGATCCGAATAAAGTGAGTCGAAGAGAAGTAAAGGAAGCTCAGAGGAGCTTTGATACCCCCACCTCTTTGGCAATGCTTCCCTGGGTTACAAGGCGTCTCTAATCGACTCACAGTAATCTTCCTGAACTTCGAAGTATGCTTAAAAGAGTAACCAATATTTTTCGAACGACTTTCCTATTAAGCTTGTTACCCTATAGGTCTCTTTCTAGTCAATATATTAGGTTTGGGTTCCCGTAGGATATGTTTTCCTAAGGCGGGCAAGAAGAGACCGGTGGTGAAATCCGAACCCTTATCTTGTATGGCCAGTCCTTGCCCTTTACTAGGAAATTAAAGTCCGTATTCAGTCCTCAACATATATTCACCTTAAGGCAGACAGTAAACCCGCTGACAGGGGATTCGCGGGTGTTTCGAAAAACTTACCTCCCGTACCAGACGGGAGAAGAACCGCTGAAGTCGACTCGGGCCACGACTCCTATGTCGTGTACGAACCCGAGGGGCCGAGACGATATTGTAATCGTCGTCCTTCCCTGCAAACAGTTTATATTTAAAACTACCCTTCTGTAGGGTTTAAAAATAAAAATAAAAATGTCCCACAGTTCACAGTCCAAAGTCCAAAAAAATGAATTGCAAAAGAAGAAAAAAATACAAAAATCAAAGATATCCTAATACAATTTCTAAAATGAAAATCTAAAGAAATCAAAACTAAAATAAAAATAAAATCTAAAAACCTAATAAAATTAAAAAAAAAAAAAAATTCTTTGTCTTTCTTTTCCTTTTCTTTTAGCTTTTATCTTTGGCTCTTAATCTTTTAGTCACCAAAGTCTTTGGCTTAAATTCTTTTCGGTCCAAACTCCAACCTGTAGCACAAAGAAATATACCCAAAGAAACGTAAAATAGAACAAAGAGAATAAAAATCTAAAAAAAATAAAAAATAAAGATAATAAATCTAAAAACTCTAACTTAAAAACAAGTCCGCGTCGCAGCGGCGCCAAAAATTGATGTGATTTCAACTTTGTTGTAGTAATAGGTTCGTAAGACTTGTGAAAGCAATTGATTTTAGACTAATTTAAACTAAAAGTAGAGAAAATTTAAATCCAAATTTGTTTTTTTTTTAAGATTGAAAATAACCAAGACACTAGATTCCACTATTACACATGAATGAATGATGGTAAAAATTCCAAAACTCTAATTATTTTTAAAATCTCTTTTTCTTAATTCACAAATTATCATGCATATTTTCAAACATTAATTGTATCCCTTAAGCATAGATTATCTAACCAAAGTATAACCTATCTAATTGAATCACAACTAATTAAGAAAATTATGCAAACAATTAAAATTCTATAAAGCAGTGATTGAGTGAATTATAAAATACAAATTAGAGAAAAATAGAATAGTTACCAATTATTCATGCATAAATAGCTTCCTCCGTGCCTTGATTACGCGAGAATTAGCTCATCATCATCATGGAAACATGCTCAAAATTCATCTTTATTATTGCTCAAAAATGGTTCACAAATGATGAAATGGGATAAAAATTATTAAAACCGGGTTTGTAACACTTATATTTGTTACAAAATCAATTGTTACAGGAAACGATAAGAAATAACCGTCACTGGCACTGTTGAAGAACGACTGTCTTTGAGTGTCTTATGTTCTTCGTACCTTCTTCACCAGCAGAAAAAATATCCTTCCTGTAACTTTTATTTTCCGGCCCTCTACTGCTCCCAATTCTCCCTTCCCTTCTCAGCATCCCCAGAAGCGTATATATACCCATTTGGACCGAGAATAAATCATAATCTCGGAAATCAATCAAACATATTTTCTTTTAATCCCATGCAAGATACGAAATCATATCTCTGCTCGCTAAAATCTTCAACTGACACACTCCAAATTGACTGAAACACGTTCCAGAATGAGTAGACAACGTTGTAGACTCGTTCATTGCTCCAAGAATAGCCAGAAATCCCGAGAATCTCTCTCTGCATACACGAACTTCCCTGTATTCGTCCCACCATTATTATAGCCCAATTTCTTCGAATATGAAGGACTTACCAGTCCTGTGTGAGTGTAACAGGCTAGAATGAGTCGATTGGAGTGATTGAATCTCGCCACAGCTCCTCCAAATTCAAAACAGAAAACTCCGCAGGTGAACAAAATTTGAACCTGCATTTTCCCGCCAAAATTTTTTAAACCGTGAAGAAGAAGGGTGTCCCTCTAACCAAACCGGGGGTGAGAATAGCAGGTGCCCAACTGAGGTGCCCCTTATCCAAACTAAGAGTTCGAATCCTCCAGGGGTGCTCCGCATAATTTTTCGAGCCGATTTTTCCAAAAATGTTTATTTCCCAAAAATACCTACAAACACATAAAACACCATAATAAGTACAGAAATGGGTACTAACAATATACACAATAGAGATGAAAACAGACACATAAATGCGTCTATCAACTAGCCAAGGGAGCCGAAGCGGAGATTGTGTCACAAGGGGGGCAAACTAACTCTACCTTCCATGTTAATTTATGCAATATTACGCCATTGGGGGCTCGAACCAGGGACCTCCTGGAACGCATGAAACTTTGGGGAACGGGGATGACCAGCTGAGCTAGGTACCCGTTTTTTTAATAAATGTAATATTAGATAATAGTCAATTTTGGTATTTTAAATAAAACTAGTATTATTTAAATTTAAAATTTAATATTGTATCAACAGCACTACTGTATTTAAATAATATAATAAAAAAAAAAATTCCATTTTTGAATATGAGGAAAAATAAAATATTATGAGACATTTTATAAAGTACCCCCGTTTTTTACAAATTTTCTAAAGTACCCCGTTTTATTCAAAAGGCAAATTCCATCCAGTTAAGTTCTATTTGGCAGTTATCTTTCCAATTAAAAGTCTTATTTACCTCTAAATTACATCTCCTTGGTAGAGAGGATAAATGATTCGACGATCCTGAAAGAGGGTGTAACGATCCTGAACTAGGCTCGACGATCCTGAAAGTGGTGTAACGACCCTGAACTGGGCTCGAATAACCGGAAAAATATTGTAGAAGATTGATTCTCCACCAACCAAAAACCCCAAGACACTTGGGAATGATGAACCCTTTCAGAGAATGATGAAACGAACCTGAAAATGATGACACGATCCTGAACTGAGCTCGACAAATTGGAAAAATGATGTAGAAGGTAAACGTACTAACAAGTAAAGGGTAAAGAAGTAAACTTTAAAGAAAGTAAACTAGTGTTGACTAACTAAGATGGAAAACTAAACAGTTGGGGACTTTAGAAAATTTGTAAAAAACGGGGGTAACAAAAAAACGAGGTCAATAAAACGGGGGTACTTTATAAATTCTCCCAAATATGATTTGGTAATGGGACTGTAATTAGAAGGCATTAGATGTCTCTTTTACTGCGCCGGATCCAATATAAATATAATGATCCTGTGCTTCTCCTTGCTCTGTTTCTTGATGCATTTCGTATGGGATTGTGCCACCCACACTTATCAACTATGCCCCTTCCTTCCCACTCGTGTAGCTGGCACGGAGGGGAGGAACCGATTCACATTCCTCAACCGCTGCTATGCCGTTTCATTTGCTTCCACGTTCTCGACTAATTCTCCTTTATTACCCTTCCTTGTTTTTCTCTCTGCATTCAAAACCCAATATTCTCTGCAACTCCATTACTTCTTCATTCTTATTCTTTCGGACTTTTGTTCTTTGCTGCTGTTCTCATGTCTTTATCATCTTTGTTCCGTCGCTATCGTCATCTCTGTTTCTCACCGTTTTCATAATCATAAACATCATCATCATCGTCATACTCCCACTCCTTAATTATCTTCAATGGCTTCACCATCTCCATCCAATATTGATCAGATATGATTTCGATCGCTTCGGGTCTCTTCTAGTTCTTTTGCGTCGGGTGGCGAAGTTTTTTAGACAATTCATTTTTTGCAGAGTACTCGGAAGAGGGGTTCTAGTCAGAGAGTTGAGGAAGATCCAATGAAGGTAACAAATATAACTGCTCCTTTCTCGTTACGCTTACTTGCCCCTATTAGCAATCTTGCCTATTTGTTTCCTTTTTTAATGGTGTTAGAAGTATAAGTCCGTCTTTACTTCAGTAACTATGTCTTTTTATCTTTTACTTTAGTAAATGGTGTATTAGGAGTGTTAGATTTATTCTTTATATTTGAGTCACTAGGGATAAGTCTTATCTGTTACTTGAGCTGTTCCTAGTCGTTTCTCCGATCTTGTGACCTACCAAATCCTAAAATCAAATCCAACAAAAATATTATCCAATCCTCTAAAAACCATACCGTTTCCTATTTCATGAAGTTGATAATCCAAATCGCAGCTAACTGTTATCACTTTGCCGATGACTAAATCTGCTTCAATTACTTCTTATTATCCTAACACCCAAAACCTAATAATCTCAAATACCCATTTCTTTCTTTTTCAAAATAGATATCTGAATCAAAACTAGATCTGAAATCCATTTTTTTTTCTTACATCAAATGTTTTCTCAAGCATCTGAGAAGAAGAGTATTGTACTTTGGTTGAAGAATCATAACCTCTGTAAGTTTCTGTTACTTGTTCTTCCAATGTTTCATTGCACATCAAGGTAATTTCAAACCTGTTAAAACAGTTGCAGAAAGTTTAGGTGATTTTGATTTATAAACCCCTTGAAACAGATCTGAAATTTCTGATAAACCTCATCAATTCAGTTTGCTGTTACTATTCTTGATATTTTGCTCTCAATATTTTGTTTGTTCATGGACTTATTCTGATTGCTCAAGACTTCTGTTGTGGTTAACACTTGAAATTTCGTATGAACATCACATTTAGGAAGTCTTTCTGCAACATTCAGAAAGTCTTATCAACCTTTATCAACTTCAGACTTTACGATTTTCATCTTTGATATCACAATTTCAAAATTCTACAACAAATTTTACCAAATTTTCACAAACTTTATCAAATTTTACCAACATTTATTTGAAACTTTCACCAAGAGTTTCTACCAACACTTTCAGCATTGATACTCTATGTCCAATGCTTGTTCTCATATCAACTTTGGTATTGAATTGCATCTCAATTTGTCGTTTCCGCTGCTCAAATCATTGGAAGTGTTAGTTTAATAGAGTTTGTAGCTTGATATGTGACTAAACTTTATGAACCTGAGAATAACCACACAAGTAGAATTAAAGTACTAGTAATTTGCAATAGAACACGTTAGTTATATTGCTTTAGAGTAAGAACTTTACAACGTTTACCTTTTAGGTTTATTTCTGACCTAGGTGATGCTTCTTCTCTTGGTTTATTTTCTGCTAGTATTCTTCTAGTATTTTTGCGTGTCCCTATAAACACTCAAGGTGCCTATTTATAGGTTTAGGACTATGTTAAAACTAGTCATACACAGATTAGGAAACCCCCTTATTTTTGTAACCTTCTAGGAATCGAACTCCTACTTTTCCTTCTAGGAATAGAAATGTACTTCTAGAATTACTTGGAGAGTAATTTAGTTGTATTTTAAACCTAGGTATAGAGCATTCTAATGGGCCTATACCTAAAAATGGATCAGATATTTTCAAGCTCCTACAACAAACAGAATTCTCAAGCTCTGATATTTCCAAACTGCAAGTTCCTCAAGTGCTATTACATTTAGTGAATATATGGTGATAACTCAAATGCTGAGTCAAATGTTGCTGCTGAGGTTGCGATTGATGTTGTTTCAGGAATGGAGTTGTCTACATGTGAATTTTTGTTTGCATTAACATTTCAGATGAAGGGCAAATTCAATATTCTCATACAACTTGCAGCTAGAAGAATAACCTTTTATTTGCAAACTGATGTAGTTACTCCCTACTTCGGTTTGAGGGGGAGTGTTAGAAGTATAAGTCCGTCTTTACTTCAGTAACTATGTCTTTTATCTTTTAGTTTAGTAAATGGGGCTCATGATTAAAGTTGTTACCACTGCTAGGGTGTAATAGAGTGATTGAGATTAAAAAAAAAAAAAAAAAAAAAGACCAGACCAATAGACCAATTGGAATAAATTTTAACACTTGGATAGCAATATGTGTGTGTTCTCCCTGTCTCCTTCGCCTAAACAAGCGTGGAATGCAGGATCCACGTGAATTACCATGTAATCTGCTGACAAGAAAGCATGCGCTTGGATCCACAAGATCTAATCATGTTGTTAGTTCTAAATAAATAAATAATGGATGTGTGTTCAATAAATCGACCGCTGGTTCCCTTGTATATGCCAGACGAGTTGATCTAGAATTAGGATTATTGACCACTGGTCCCCTTGTATATGCCAGTTGTGTTGATATTAGTCAGACCGGTATCTCAGTCCATTAGGATAGGTTCATCTTGGCAGAGTCCTTCAGACAGATATGAGAAAACACCGTTCACCTAGTCAACATCAAAACCATCTATGTTTTTCTATATCCATCTCTTAATCTATCCATATGATTTGTTGACTCCGGATATTGATGTCCATAGTGAAACTATCTGAGTAGAGCTCTGTCACTTATATGTGAATTTTAGTATCCTTGAGTGCAAACTCGTGTACAGCAATTGGAATTTCGCATCAGGGTACTTCCTCCCGTAATCAATAAGTATGCCAACCAAGGAGGTTCTTTAGTGCCATTTCAAGGTTCTGCGTAGATAGCTAGGGTCTGGAGTAAAGGTTTTGTGGGTACACCTCTGGTAAACCCTCCCGAGACTATAACTCGGCCACTAGGGCCACCTAGGGGTTTAAAGGTTTGTTGCACATGCTAAGTGCAATCGACGATGCCTGCGACAGTGAGTTAGGATTTTATTTTGTAGATTAAATTTGCTCGGGACTAGCAAATAATAAGTTTGGGGGTATTTGATAGACGCATTATTGTGTCTAATATGTCTCAATTGTATATATTGTTAGTGTTCGATTTTGTATTTATTTTTTTATTTTATGTCTTTGTAGGTATTTTTAGAGAAATAAGCTCTTGTGGCGAAATTGGCTCGAAAAGTGGTGTTTTACACCCCAGGATAGAGTACTAAAGGCACCCCAGAAATGCTCCGGAAGCACCCCAAAAATGTGTCGGAGGAACCCCGGAAAAATTACTATCTACGCCCAAAAATTACTATTTGCACCCCATAAGACAAGTGCTAAAGGGACACCCGTGCAGGATTAGGGGGAGGACATGTTCTTCTCAAATTCAAAAGAATATTTTTGGCGGGAAAATAAACTTATTTCTCTGTCAGATTTTTGATTGATTTTTGGACGTGATTTAGTGAGATTAATTCCCTGAAACTTAATGGGTAGACGTGATATGACCATATAAAGCTGTTATGGGTGTCTGTTTGGATTAGAATTGACTGTAATCATCGCATGGAGCAAAACAGAGTTACACACATTTTCACGGGATAACATGAATTATAGTGAGTTTGATGCCTGTAATGCACGAGTTTGGAGTGTGTTGGACCGTAATGGATACAAATAAGGAGATTTGACTTCTAAAAACGCGTGGAGGAGCTAAACAGAGAATGAAAATCTTGATTATTCCCGTACCATGAATAAAAGATATTGTGAATATTTTGGAATTAATGGAGGAGATTCAACGCCTGTTTTTGGTATAAATAGAGTCCCTGGGAGACTTAGAGAGGGGTCTAGAGTTTGGGGAGATGAGGAGAGCCAGAGAAGAAGAAATCACAAGTTGCAGAACTCGGTTTCTGCTGCTGCTGATGATGATGAACGCGAAGAACAAAAGCCTGTAAAGGAAAGTCGTTGAAAACTGTCGCTTAATTGCGGCAGTTCCCAACTCCTTTCCAGCGACTGTGCAACAGTGTTTACAACACTTGTCTTTTATCGTTCATTTTGTGACGATTTTTGTGCGTTGAAAAATCCTGTTCTACACCATTTTCTCTTTATTTCATCTTTGTAAACCATTTTTGAGCCTAAATAAATATTTTGAGAGCATGTTTACTATGATGATCTAAACCCCAAAATTGGGGCGATGGAGGAAGCCTTATTTCACACTTGGGTAATTATATTTAATTCTTTTCATGACTTTTGCACTAATTTTAATTGAAATTATGATTTGATTTAATTAGTTGTCATTTGATTAGATGGGTCATGCTTAGCTTAGGTGATTTGATGTCCCATGCTTAACATTTACATCTAATATTTTGAGAATCTATCTTGGCAAAAATAAGAGTCACTTTATTTTATATATTTATTGAGCTATAATTGTTAAAAGAATTATTATTTAAACCTTAAGAAATGAATTTGGTGGAATCCTGAGCCCTAGTACCTCTCGCCCACTTTATTAATATTTTTGTATATTATTTTTATTAAATTTAAAAACTCGAATCTTCACAAGTCTCAACGAACCTTTTACTACCACTATCTAAAATCACATCAATTTTTGGCGCCACCAACGCGGATTTGTTTTTAGATTTAGAGTTTTAGATTTTTATTCTTTTGCTCTTTTTTACGTTTCTTGGGTATTTGTCTTTTGTTGCAGGTTTTGAATCAAGGAGGAATTGGAGACTAAAGACCTGGGGGATTAAAAGCTAGACAAAGCGAAAAGAACGGAGAAAAGACGAAGATACTTTATTTTATTTTATTTTTATTTTTATTTTTAGAAATTGTAAATAGGACTTTATTTTTGTAAATTTTTATTTTTGAACCTTTTTATTTTTTTTATTTTTTTTTATTTATTTTTGGAACATTAAACATTGGACTTTAATTATTTTTTAAGCCCTACGGAAAGGTAAATTTTTTTGCAGGGAAGGACGACGATTACGATATCGTCTCGGCCCCTCGGGTTCGTACATGACATAGGAGTCGTGGCCCGAGTCGACTACAACTGTTTCATCGCCCGTCTGGTACGGGAGGTAAGCTTCTAAACACCCGCGAATCCCCTGTCAGCGGGTTTACTGTCTTCCTTAAGGTGCATATATGTTGAGGTTTTGAATACGGACTTTAATTTCCTAGTAAAGGGCAAGGCCAGGCCATACAAGATAAGGGTTCGGATTTCATCACCGTTCTCTTCTTGCCCGCCTTAGGAACACATAACCTACGCGAACCCAAGCTTAAAATACTGATTAGAACGAGACCGATAGGGTAACGAGCTTGTAGGAAAGTCATTCAAAGGGAAGTATTGGGTATCTTATTAGCTTAACTCAAAAGTTCAAGAAGATTACTGTGAGTCGACTAGAGCCGCCCTAACGGGAAACGTTGCCAAAGAGGTGGGGGTATCAAAGCTCCTCTGAGCTTCCCCTACTTCTCTT
>JAJJMB010007061.1:0-11815 GCA_023531105.1 Papaver atlanticum | reverse complement strand
CTTATTAAGACTTTACAGGTCCCAAAAACCGTAAAAGATATTAGGTCATTCCTAGGGCATGCAGGATTTTATCGTCGATTCATTAAGGATTTTAGCTTGATTTCTAGACCTCTTTGCAATTTGCTTGCAAAAGATGTTAAGTTTGTCTTTGATGATGCGTGTTTAGAGGCTTTTGAGAAGCTTAAGAGTTTACTCACTACCCCCATAGTCCAGGCACATAACTGGAACCTACCCTTTGAAATTATGTGTGATGCTTCAGATTATGCTATAGGCATTGTGTTAGGACAGCGAGAAAACAAATTACTTCATGTGATTTACTATGCTAGCAAAACTCTGAATGATGCCCAACTGAACTATACAACTACCGAGAAGGAATTGTTAGCCATCGTGTTTTCCTTGGATAAGTTTAGATCCTATCTACTAGGTTCTAAGGTCGTAATCTATACCGATGCTGCTGCTTTGAAATACCTTTTGTCTAAGAAGGATACTAAACCTATATTGATTAGATGGATCCTCTTGTTGCAAGAATTTTCTCTAGACATTAGAGACAAAAAGGGTGCAGAAAATGTAGTAGCAGATCACTTGTCTAGGCTAGTTGTTGATCATTCTAATGATTCCCTTCCTATAAGGGATAGCTTTCCTGATGAACAATTGTTCTCTGTTTCCCAATCACCTTGGTACGCACATATAGTGAACTATCTTGTTACTGGTCGAATGCCTCAACATTGGGGTAAACAAGATTGTTCTAGGTTTTTAGCCGAGGTTAAGCATTTCTTTTGGGACGATCCTTATCTATTTAAGTATTGTCCAGACCAAATTATTAGGAGATGTATACCTGAGAGTGACCAGTCCAGTATTATCTCCTTTTGTCATGAACATGCATGTGGGGTCATTTTAGTTCTAAGAAGACTACTGCTAAGATATTGCAGTGTGGATTTTACTGGCCTTCGTTGTTTAAAGACTCCCATAGTCATTGTGTTTCTTGTGAGCGTTGCCAGAGGTTAGGAACCATTTCCCGTAGAAATATGATGCCTTTGAACCCTATTTTAGTAATTGAGGTCTTTGATGTGTGGGGCATTAATTTTATGGGTCCATTTCCTAATTCTTTTGGTTATCTTTACGTACTTGTCGCTGTAGATTATGTGTCTAAGTGGGTTGAGGCGGTTCCATGTAGAACAAATGACCACAGGGTCATAGTCCAGTTTTTGAAAGAGAATATACTTACACGTTTCGGTACGCCGCGAGCTATAATTAGTGATGGAGGTTCACACTTTTGTAATAGACCATTTGCTCTTTTAATGAAACAATATGGTATTACCCATAAAGTACCTACCCCATATCACCCACAGACTAGTGGTCAGGTAGAGGTTTCCAATAGGGAAATTAAGCGTATTCTAGAGAAAACAGTTAATCCTAATAAGAAAGACTGGTCATCGAGGCTTACTGATGCCTTATGGGCTTATCGTACTGCGTTTAAGACACCCATTGGAATGTCACCCTATCGTTTAGTTTTTGGCAAGGCATGTCATCTTCCTGTTGAGTTAGAGCATAGAGCCTACTGGGCTATTAAGCAGTTAAACTTTTCACTTGACAAGGCAGGAGCTCACAGAAAGCTCCAGCTCAATGAGTTGGACGAGATTCGTAGAGATGCATACGATAATGCTAAGGAGTATAAGAACAAAATGAAACTTGTGCATGATAGGAATATTTTACGAAAGTTATTTTCTCCAGGTCAAAAAGTTCTTTTATATGACACTCGTTTGCATCTATTCCGCGGGAAGTTGCGCTCTCGGTGGACCGGTCCTTTTGTGGTCCGTACTGTTTTTCCTCATGGCGCTATTGAAATTGAGACACCAGACGGTAGTAGTTCTTCAAAGGTTAACGGTCAGAGATTTAAACCCTTTTTAGAGCCTTTTCCTACAGGTGATGTTGAGGAGGTCCCTCTGGAGGACCCTGTTTACCTTGATTGACCATCGAGGCGATTTGTATGTTGTATATTATTTTTGTAGGTTTTTGATTCCACTTCACCCAGGTACTATCTTTCCAACTTCTCTCTTTACTGATTCCTCATGTTATTTATACTTTTGGTACTGTTCTTTAATTAGAAACATTGAGGACAATGTTAGATTTAAGTTTGGGGGTGGGGTAGAAACTTTTTGTTACTTTTTGTTACAATAAATAAACTCCAGAGCCTAGAAATTTATGCCTATTAAGGATGGCACTAACCAATCTAAGTGGATGGAAGCATTTTGGTTTAAGAGTTGAGGAACCAATCTGATTAGATGGAAACATCTATAAGAGTCTATTCATAAAAGCACGGAGCTCAGGTGTTAGAAATAACATGATAGTTTCACCGTATCTCGGAATCATCTTATTACTTCTGTTTTTATTTTTTCAAATTTTTATGTTGATGTCTGCTGGGGTGAAATAGAGTGATTGAGTTACTAAAAAAAAAAATAATAAAAAAAAAAGACCAGACCAATTAGACCAATCGGAATAAATAACACTTGGATAGCAATATGTGTGTGTTCTCCCTGTCTCCGTCGCCTAAACAAGCGCGGAATGCAGGATCCACGGGAATTACCATAATCTGCTGACAAGAAGCATGCGCTTGGATCCAAAAGATCTAATCATGTCGTTAAAAAAATAAAAAAAATAAAAAAATAAAGGTTTATTATAAAGTCGACCACTGGTTCCCTTTTATATGCCAGCTGTGTTGATGTAGATTTAGGATTGTCGACCACTGGTCCCTTGTATATGCCAGTTGTGTTGATATTAGTCCAGACCAGTATCTCAATCCACTAGGTCATAGGTTTATCTTGGCATTGAAGTCCATTCGCAACCATCTACTTCTATATCCATCTTTTTAATCTATTCATGTGATTTGTTTGATTCCGGATATTGATGTCCATAGTGCGACTATCTGAGTAGAGATCTGTCACTTATATATGAATTTTAGTATACTTGAGTGCAAACTCATATACAGCAATTGGAATTTCGCATCAGGGTACTTCCTCCCATAATCATTAAGTATGCCAACCAAGGAGGTTCTTTAGTGTATTCCAAGGTTCTGCGTAGATAGCTAGGGTCTGGAGTAAAGGTTTTGTGGGTACACCTCTGGTAAACCCTCCCGAGACTATAACTCGTCCACTAGGGCCACCTAGGGGTTTAAAGGCTTGTTGCACATGCTAAGTGCAATCGACGATGCCTGCGACAGTGAGTTAGGATTTTATTTTTTGTAGTTTTGATTTGCTCGGAACTAGCAAATAATAAGTTTGGGGGTATTTGATAGACGCATTTATGTGTCTATTTTCATCTCTTTTATGTATAGTGTTAGTACCCATTTTTGTACTAATTTTGGTATTTTATCCCTTGTAGGTGTTTTTGGAAAAATAGGCTTTTGCGGCGAAATTAGCTCGAAAAGTTGTTGAAGGCACATGGGAGGACATTTGCTATTCGAACTCTCATCTTGGATAAGGGGTAACCCATTTCCAGGAAGCTGCTAAGCACAGACCGGGATTGGATAAGGGGAGGTCATCCCCTTCGTTTGAAATTTAGTTTTGGCGGGAAACCAATTGTCTCGCCTGCGTAAACTGTTGAGCAAATTTTGGAAGTGTTTTATCGAGATTCAATCGCCAAACTAAGTTGGGATGGACTTGAATGGAGTAAACAGGGTTGGTACATTTGTTTGTATCGATTAGAATGGGCTGAATGATCGGGTTTTGATAAAACAGGGAAGAAAAAAAATAAAAATGGAAACAGACAAATTTTCGAGTTATATTTGGAAGTTACGTTCTATATTTTGCAAGGATTTGTTTGTAGAAGCATAAGAGGATAGTTTGGATAATTCAGGAAGGAGGTGAAGTGATAAAACAGGATAAAATATCAAAAACTTGGCCAAGAACAAAAATTTATTTTTGGGGAAGAAAAAGAGATTTTGATCGAGTTTTAACCGACCTGTGAGTTATATATAAGCACTAGAGAGGCCAAGGAAGGGGGACGAACACTTTGGAGAAGTTTAGAAGAGAACAGAGAGCTGAAATCACGAGTTGAAATTTGTTTCTGCTGCTGCTGCGAAGAAGAACACGAAGAACATAAGACCCTCGGAGTCAGTTGCAGAGGCAGACTTATTTTCAGTGACAACGAGATACGATCGCACCTTCCTGCAGTCACCGAAGCCCTTCAGCAACGATTCCGACTTCTGTTTTAGACCTCAGCAATTACAGAATCCGCTGCTTTAACACTTTTCTCCCTTTTAATCAACTTTTGAGCCATAAACATGTATTTTGAGATTATGATTAATATGAGGAGCTAAACCCCATTGCTGAGGCGATAGAGGAAGCTATTTTTCCAACAAAAAGTGGTATAATCTATTTTATTTATTTTATTTCAATTATTTTTATGATTATTTGCCTTGATTTATAATTGTTTGAATGATTTTTGTTAAGCAATTGTTATTTCTTTTGATAGAGCATGCTTAGCCATAGGTTTTTGATGCTCTATACTTCGGATTTACACTTGTTATTTTGAAAATCTACATGTTGCAATAGCTTACAATCAAATTAAACTCAAAAATTGAATAAATATAAATACTAGATAAAATCACTTTGAACTTGGAAAAATAGTGGAATCTTAGCCTATTTGTTCTTTTAATATTGATATCAACTTTGTCAGTGTTTTTTATAAATATCAGTGATTTTTTATATTTTAGTTTTAAAATTTAAGTCTAAAGTTATCCTTCACAAGTTCGAGAATCGAATCTTATTACCACTACAACTACAAAACACATCAATTTTTGGCGCCGCCGACGCGGACTTGTTTTTAGGGTTTTAGATTTATTTTTATTTTTTTATTTTTTTCTATTTTACGTTTTTGGGTATTTATCTTTTGTCTACAGGTTTTGGAACATAAAGAAAAAATTGAGCCAAGGAGTTTGGTGATGTCGTAAAGACTTGGAGCTAAAGATTAAAGCGAAAAGAATGGAAAAGAAGAAAATTTTATTTTAGTTATTTTCTTTAGTTTTTTTATTTTTTTTATTTAGGGTTTTGTTTATTTTAGAAAAAAAAAATTGTATTAGGGTTTCTTTATTATTTTTTTTATTATTTTTTTTGGACTTTTGGACTCTGGACATTATTTATTTTTTATTATACCCTACGGAAGGGTACCTTTAAATATAAAACTGTTTGCAGAGAAGGAGGACAATTACGATATTGTCTCTGCACCTTGGGTTCGTACACTGACACAGGAGTCAGTGGCCCGAGTCGACTACAACCGATTCATCCCCCGTCTGGAACGGGAGGTAAGATTCTGAATACTCGCGAATCCCCTGTCAGCGAGTTACTGTATTCCTTAAGGTGCATATCTGCTGAGGATCTGAATACGGACAGTTATTTTTCTAGTAAAGGGCAAGGCCTGGCCATACAAGATAAGGGTTCGGATTTCATCACCGTTCTCTTCTTGCCCGCCTTAGGAAAACGATACCGAATGCGAACCCAAGCTTAAAATTTTGACTAGAACGGGACCGATAGGGTAACGAGCTTGTAGGAAAGTCGTTCAAAAGGATCGTATTGGGTATCTTGTTAGCCTAACTCAATGTTCAGGAAGATTACTGTAAGTCGATTAGAGCCGCCTTGTAACCCAGGGAAGCGTTGCCAAAGAGGTGGGGGTATCAAAGCTCCTCTGAGCTTCTCCTACTTCTCTTCGACTTACTTTATTCGGATCGTCCTACGAGGTTTGCTAAAATTATACCAAGTTGCCTCTTGGAAGAGTAGAAGCTGGTCTAGAAACAATCTAAGTGGAGCCATCATGCTTTTTGTTTGCTAGAAATCAATAGGGTTGATTTGGTTGAGTCGTCCTTGATTTGTGATTGCTTACCCTTCCAATTTAAGAAATTCTTGTGTATACCTGAACGTAAAAGAGACGCCCTAGGTAGATTTGTAAAAGAAAAACCTAGCAGTTCTAAGCGTCTCGATTACCTTAATCTAGAAAGTCCAATTTTAGGAGAGTCCTATTTTGAACATTCTCCTGAAGAGAGAATCCCTAATACTCCGATAGTACCAGAAATGGCTACTTTGAAAGATTTGTTGAATCCGACTAGGACTACTCGTCCCTCGTGTATTTAGTTAGCTTACACATAATCCAATTATGAACTTAAACCTGGGACCATACAGATGCTCCCAATCTTTTTAGGGAAAGAAAATGAAAACCCCTATTTCCATGTTAGGGATTTTGAAGAAATATGCAGTACCCTAAGAATTAGAGGCTTAGATGATGACGCTTTGAAACTTAGGTTATTTCCCTTTTCCCTGAAAGATAAAGCCAAATCGTGGCTATATAGTTTGACTTCTGAGTCAATCGAAATATATGAACAACTTACATCTGCCTTTTTCAATAAGTTTTTCCCTAGGCATAAAACATCGTCGATTAGGACACAAATCTGCACATTCTCACAACAAGAGGGAGAATCTTTGTATAGGTATTTGGAAAGGTTCAATGATTTGTTAACACAATGTCCTCACCATGGTTTAGAAAAGCTTAGGCTAGTTCAGATCCTTTATGAGGGTTTAGATTATCCCACAATATCCACGGTTGAAGCTTTGTGTACAGGTGGGTTTGAGAACCAAACCGTTGATGCGGCAATGGCATTTTTTAATGAAGCCGCCGAAAAGACCCAACAATGGGAAAATAGTAGGGAACCCCGGAAAACAATTCTTCTAAGCATAGGAAACGTTAATAGGGTAGAAGGAGGCTCTGAATCAGATGCCAAGATTGCAGCGATAGCTAAAAGATTAGAAGCTCTAGAAATGGGTCACACTAGTGGTAGATCAGAGCCTTTTTGGGAAGGCCATAATAATGAAGAGCAATCCAATGCTCTCTATAATAACACTAGACTCGAGAATCGTCAGAAATTTTACCCATATTCAGAAACCTATAACCCTGGGTGGAGAAACCATCCGAACTTTTCTTGGTCTAAGGGCCAGAATCAAGGTCAGTTTAGTAACTCTAATGCTCCCCCAGGTTTTATTATGCTAATAATCCTTCGGGACAAGCTCAATTTCAGAATCAGTCGGATAAGAAAATCCTAAGCCTAGAGGAGTCTCTCGTTTTGTTAACTCAGCAAACTGCAAAATTTCAGCAATCAGTAGAACTAAGTCTACAAGCTAGTAACAAGATAGGACAAGAAAATAGTCAGGCTATTTCCGAGTTGAAAACCCAGGTAGGTCTGATAAATAAGTCTTTGAGAGAAAAAGGTAGGTTTCCTAGTCAAACACAACCCAACCCTAGAGGAGTTCATGAAATAGGTGCAAAACAATCGAATCAGTTGAATGCTGTTAGAACCCTTAGGAGTGGTAGAATTGTAGACAATGAGGTAACCATGCCCGATAGTGAACATACTGTAGTTCACCCCTCAGGATCTCACCCCTCAAAACCACCCATAGCTGAGGAAACCGATAAAGTTTCTGATGATGTCAATTCAGTCCCTGGGAGGTATGATTCTGTGCCTAGAGCCCCGTTTCCCCAGCTATTAGTACCAACAAAGAAGGAATCGAACTTTAATGACATATTGGAGGTTTTTAAGCAAGTTACCATAAACCTTCCTTTATTAGATGCAATTAGGCAAATTCCTGCTTATGCCAAGTTCCTTAAGGATATGTGTACGCGAAAGCGAAAACTTAGCGTCCATAAGAAAGCCTTTTTAGCTAGTCACGTAAGTTCAATCATTCAGAACACCACAACTCCAAAGTACAAAGACCCAGGTTCCCCTACCATTGCTTGTACAATAGGTAAATTCAGGTAGAAAAAGCTTTACTTGACTTAGGAGCCAGTGTGAACTTATTGCCGTACCATGTGTATTTACAGCTAGGACTTGGTGAAATGAAACCTACTCAGATGACACTGCAGTTAGCTAATAGGTCCGTTAAAATTCCTCGAGGTGTTATCGTGGATGTTCTCATTGAGGTCGACAAGTTTATTTATCCAGTGGATTTTGTTGTGCTAGATACCCAACCTGTCCCTGACCTAGAGAACCAGATACCTGTAATTTTAGGTCGCCCATTTTTAGCTACATCTAATGCAATCATTAACTGTCGAAATGGTGTGATGAATTTGTCTTTTGGTAATTTGACTATAGAGATGAACATTTTTAATGTCAGTAAGCTACCTTATGAGCTAGATGACACATGTGTTGAAGAGGTGAACATGATAGAAGCCTTAGTTCAGGAGTCATTACCAAACATTTTGTCTGAAGACCCATTAGAAAGTTGTCTATCCCATTTTGGTTTAGATTTTGACAATGATAGCACTATTGAAGAAGTGAATGCACTATTAGATTCTACCCCTGTGTTAGACACTAATAGTTGGAAAGCTAGGTTCGAAAAATTACCAGCTTCTGGGACTACCTTAATTCCTTCTTTAGAAGAGCCTCCTAAGTTGGACCTTAAACCACTACCCGACACTCTAAAGTATGTGTTTTTAGGGCCATCTGAGACTTTACCTGTGATTGTAGCTTCCGATTTGGATAGTGATCAGGAAAGTAGGCTAGTGAATGTACTTCAAGATAATAAGGAAGCTTTAGGGTGGACTATAGCAGACATTAAGGGTATAAGTCCTACTGTGTGTATGCATCAGATTCATTTAGAGGAAGACTCCAAACCTTCTAGGGAGATGCAACGTCGACTGAACCCTAACATGAAAAAGGTAGTTCGAAAAGAGGTGCTTAAGTTGTTAGATGCGGGTTTATCTACCCAATTTCAGATAGTAAGTGGGTCAGCCCCGTTCAGGTTGTCCCCAAGAAATCAGGTATCACTATAGTCCAGAATGACAATAACGAGTTAATCCCAACCCGAGTGACCACGGGATGGCATGTCTGTATTGACTATAGGAAATTGAACAAGGTCACAAGGAAGGATCACTTTCCCCTTTCTTTCATCGACCAAATGCTAGAGCGATTAGCTTGACATAGTCATTATTGCTTCTTAGATGGCTACTCCGGATATAATCAGATTGTTATTGCCCTAGAAGACAAAGAGAAAATCACCTTTACCTGTCCTTTTGGTACCTTTGCTTATAGACGCATGCCTTTCGGGCTATGTAATGCCCCTGCAACCTTTAAGCGTTGCATGATGAGCTATTTTTGGATATGGTAGAACGGTTTTTAGAGGTCTTTATGGATGATTTTTCAGTATTTGGTTCATCTTTCGATGAGTGCTTGCATCATTTGACATTAGTGTTGACTAGGTGTAAGGAAAAGAATTTAGTGCTTAATTGGGAAAAATACCATTTTATGGTTAAATCAGGAATTATGTTAGGGCACATCGTATCATCTAAGGGTATAGAGGTAGACAAAGCCAAAGTTGATCTTATTAAGACTTTACAGGTCCCAAAAACCGTAAAAGATATTAGGTCATTCCTAGGGCATGCAGGATTTTATCGTCGATTCATTAAGGATTTTAGCTTGATTTCTAGACCTCTTTGCAATTTGCTTGCAAAAGATGTTAAGTTTGTCTTTGATGATGCGTGTTTAGAGGCTTTTGAGAAGCTTAAGAGTTTACTCACTACCCCCATAGTCCAGGCACATAACTGGAACCTACCCTTTGAAATTATGTGTGATGCTTCAGATTATGCTATAGGCATTGTGTTAGGACAGCGAGAAAACAAATTACTTCATGTGATTTACTATGCTAGCAAAACTCTGAATGATGCCCAACTGAACTATACAACTACCGAGAAGGAATTGTTAGCCATCGTGTTTTCCTTGGATAAGTTTAGATCCTATCTACTAGGTTCTAAGGTCGTAATCTATACCGATGCTGCTGCTTTGAAATACCTTTTGTCTAAGAAGGATACTAAACCTATATTGATTAGATGGATCCTCTTGTTGCAAGAATTTTCTCTAGACATTAGAGACAAAAAGGGTGCAGAAAATGTAGTAGCAGATCACTTGTCTAGGCTAGTTGTTGATCATTCTAATGATTCCCTTCCTATAAGGGATAGCTTTCCTGATGAACAATTGTTCTCTGTTTCCCAATCACCTTGGTACGCACATATAGTGAACTATCTTGTTACTGGTCGAATGCCTCAACATTGGGGTAAACAAGATTGTTCTAGGTTTTTAGCCGAGGTTAAGCATTTCTTTTGGGACGATCCTTATCTATTTAAGTATTGTCCAGACCAAATTATTAGGAGATGTATACCTGAGAGTGACCAGTCCAGTATTATCTCCTTTTGTCATGAACATGCATGTGGGGGTCATTTTAGTGCTAAAAAGACTGCTGCTAAGATATTGCAGTGTGGATTTTACTGGCCTTCGTTGTTTAAAGACTCCCATAGTCATTGTGTTTCTTGTGAGCGTTGCCAGAGGTTAGGAACCATTTCCCGTAGAAATATGATGCCTTTGAACCCTATTTTAGTAATTGAGGTCTTTGATGTGTGGGGCATTAATTTTATGGGTCCATTTCCTAATTCTTTTGGTTATCTTTACGTACTTGTCGCTGTAGATTATGTGTCTAAGTGGGTTGAGGCGGTTCCATGTAGAACAAATGACCACAGGGTCATAGTCCAGTTTTTGAAAGAGAATATACTTACACGTTTCGGTACGCCGCGAGCTATAATTAGTGATGGAGGTTCACACTTTTGTAATAGACCATTTGCTCTTTTAATGAAACAATATGGTATTACCCATAAAGTACCTACCCCATATCACCCACAGACTAGTGGTCAGGTAGAGGTTTCCAATAGGGAAATTAAGCGTATTCTAGAGAAAACAGTTAATCCTAATAAGAAAGACTGGTCATCGAGGCTTACTGATGCCTTATGGGCTTATCGTACTGCGTTTAAGACACCCATTGGAATGTCACCCTATCGTTTAGTTTTTGGCAAGGCATGTCATCTTCCTGTTGAGTTAGAGCATAGAGCCTACTGGGCTATTAAGCAGTTAAACTTTTCACTTGACAAGGCAGGAGCTCACAGAAAGCTCCAGCTCAATGAGTTGGACGAGATTCGTAGAGATGCATACGATAATGCTAAGGAGTATAAGAACAAAATGAAACTTGTGCATGATAGGAATATTTTACGAAAGTTATTTTCTCCAGGTCAAAAAGTTCTTTTATATGACACTCGTTTGCATCTATTCCGCGGGAAGTTGCGCTCTCGGTGGACCGGTCCTTTTGTGGTCCGTACTGTTTTTCCTCATGGCGCTATTGAAATTGAGACACCAGACGGTAGTAGTTCTTCAAAGGTTAACGGTCAGAGATTTAAACCCTTTTTAGAGCCTTTTCCTACAGGTGATGTTGAGGAGGTCCCTCTGGAGGACCCTGTTTACCTTGATTGACCATCGAGGCGATTTGTATGTTGTATATTATTTTTGTAGGTTTTTGATTCCACTTCACCCAGGTACTATCTTTCCGACTTCTCTCTTTACTGATTCCTCATGTTATTTATACTTTTGGTACTGTTCTATAATTAGAACATTGAGGACAATGTTAGATTTAAGTTTAAGGGTGGGGTAGAAACTTTTTGTTACTTTTTGTTACAATAAATAAACTCCAGAGCCTAGAAATTTATGCCTATTAAGGATGGCACTAACCAATCTAAGTGGATGGAAGCATTTTGGTTTAAGAGTTGAGGAACCAATCTGATTAGATGGAAACATCTATAAGAGTCTATTCATAAAAGCACGGAGCTCAGGTGTTAGAAATAACATGATAGTTTCACCGTATCTCGGAATCATCTTATTACTTCTGTTTTTATTTTTTCAAATTTTTATGTTGATGTCTGCTGGGGTGAAATAGAGTGATTGAGTTACTAAAAAAAAAAA
>JAJJMB010007056.1:0-12160 GCA_023531105.1 Papaver atlanticum | reverse complement strand
TCCGAAATCTCTCAATAGAAAATCTCCAATTAGTAAATGCACATTACTAATTTTTATTCTTTAAATAAATGCATTTAATTGCTGGTAATTAAAGCATATAAAACTAACAACCTGAAATAAAAGATTCTTAATTTATTTCGGACCGGGATCTTCTTGAGTAATTAAGGAATATCTTTGAACAATAAAAGATAAGAGTTACTGTTCGTGTTCAAAGTATGTTGACATTTTTCTTTGTAAATCCTCTTTCATATTTACAATCTTGGAATCGATTATACCACACTTTCAAACAAGTTTAGAATTGGTTCATCTGTATTCCAAAATAACTATGTGATTAATCAAATATCAAATCACATTTATTGGTTCAATCGGTTCTACCAATCACTAGGATCGGTTATACCTTAATAGGGAACACTTGTGATTGGTCATACAAGTTATCATGACTGGTTACATCAGTTACCAGGATCGGTTACATCAATTACCAGGACCGATTACCATATACTCATGGTATTGCTTGTGATCGGTCACACCAGTCACTAGGATCGGTTACACCAATTACTAGGACCGGTTACACCAATTACAAGGATCGATTACACAACTCTTTTCTGATCGGTCACACCAATTATTAGGATCGGTCACACCAATTATAAATATCGATCATACCATCTCAGGTGATTACTTAGGATCAGTTACACTTATTAATCAAAACTATTCATACCAAATAATAAGTCAGGCATTGTGATTAGTTATACCAAGATACATAACAAGTTACGATCAGTCCTACCATCTCACACATATTGGTAATCCAAAGATATGCAATGAATAACAATAAGCCTAGCGATTTCCATTTCGATTCATAACCAAGTTCATGAATGTACTTCCTTTAAACAAATGTAAAACATTGTTTCCTAGGATGAAATCTTCACCTTTACCCATACACATAATCACAATAGCATTCATAAGATTATGTCGATGTCATATCTACAAAGTTCAAAAGATAAGCGTTATACTTCGTAGTCTAATTCCTTAATACTATGATCTTATGATCATGTCTCACTACTAGAGTAAAGTATTCATTCAGAGCTTCGCGGTTATGTTTTCAATATATCACGACTTGAAAGATACGTTAGGAATGAAATAGTTCAAGTCAATATTACTAACCTCAAGAGGAAGGATGATGTTGTCGTTGTAGCTCGTTACTTCTTCACGTTCTTCTGGTCTTCGAGTAATACTTGTTTGTCTCATATTCCTAGACTTTCTAGTCTAACCTATACGAAGTTGTCCTTAGTACATAATCAAGCGACTCTTAGATGAGTTTTGATTCACTAAAATCTGACAACCAAACTTGACATACCAACGCTTGGTGGGTTCAACCGAGCTATTCTCTAACAATCTCCCCCTTTGTCAATTTTAGTGACAAAACTCTTAATACATATGGATAAACAAATTAAAAGAATTCATTATACATACGCTTGATTCCAAGTTTCAACAACAAAATAACCTGCATATATTCAATCAATAAATGCAGATGTTGACATCTTAATAACAAAGCTTATACTCCACCTAAAGGTAATATAGGTAGATATTCAATCCGAATATCTTTATTATTCCATTTTTGTAGTCGAGATAACTACACAACAATATGATATGTTTTTCCCCTTAGTCAATGCTTTACTCTTTCGTTAGATATAACGTTTAAGCACAATTGTCCTTTCTTTAGTGATTGCAAATCACTTGTTTACTTCATATATTTCTACCCCCTTTTGTCACAAAATGACAAAGGTTTGAGCAAATAAAGGTCAAACCGAAAGGATCTTACAAATCTAAAAGACTTGTATACAACCTATAATAGTTAAGCACGAAGGTTTCACATACCACTTTAGATAACCAATATTAAAACAGAAAATACAAGTAATTTAGTTTTAATATGTTATCAAGAAAAACTATTTCCCGAAGCAATTTTCCCTAATAGTTTAACAAATTGACTAAGAAACTTAGTTCCCTTTGTTAAAACGATTGTACACATACAATCGCTTATTTCGATAAGACCAAAATAAAGATCAGAATTAACTTTATTTCTCTTATCAGGTTCTAATTATTCAGACAATAACTTAGACCTTTCTCTTTAGACAAGACAAGTACTAGGTTAGTTAACTAGTATTTCTTTTTAAGGCATTCGGTTAGACTTGAATAACCGAATCCTTCAATTTGATAAGTCTAACTAAGATCAGAATTAACTTAGTTTCTCTTATCCGGAATCGAATCGGACTAAACAAATGATCCCGTAATTTGTTAAGCCATAAAAAATACATACAAACCAAAATAAATTGACTTGCACAATTATTTTCTTAACCGGAAGCAATTGAAACAAACATAGACATTATAGCACCGCAATTGCACCGAAATTTCGTTATCAAAACACTTTATACCAAACAATAAAGAAGATACCAAACAATAAGCCAAATAAACTAACACAGGTTTTCTTAACCGGAAACAATGGAATCACACACACACACACATCCATACACATCATAATGGAATATATCAATTGTACCGAATTTTTTTTAAGCAAAATCAAAATATATGCAATATAAGCAGGCTTTTCTAAAACAGGAAAACGATTAACTAACAAATTTTTTACCTCAGATTCCGCATCCTCTTCTCCCCAGAAAGATATATCATTAAGCGCAAGTTCAAGTTAGAACTCTCCCCCAGTATGTTGTCATCCTCTCGCAAGAACAAAAGAACAACAACAAAAGCAACCTTTACCAGAGAAAGGTTAAATCGGTTTTAACTACTTTATTAAGACCATCCCTCATTGGTTGTCCGCGGATCCCATTATCAAGAAGTGTATCCATGGCCTCTTGCACTAATTTTTCTTGACACATAACTGACTCCCCTGGCGTAGATCTCGTGCCAATAGCAAAAGTTGAAAACCCGAAACACATATGTTTATGCTAAACACAAATTGATTCAACACATTGTGACTTTTTACATACGAGTTTCAATCGAAACAACTTATGATCCTTTGATAAATCCTACCAACATGGGCTAGAACTTAATCCAGCTAAATCAAAAAGTCACACAAACCATAAGGGTTCACATCTTATGAGATCGAATATTAAGGTTATGAAAACCGAAATCAAACATCCCATAAATCAAAAACACATAGCAAAATATAGACATTCAAGCACATGCTATGTAATCGGAAACTATCACAAGAAAAATTATAAAATAATATTTTTATTCAAAAATAAACCTTATACAATAATCGAAATAAATCAAAAACTGATGTCTATTTTCTTGGAAACAAGACTCTAATTTTATTCCTTTAGAGTTTTTCTGATGTTTTTTGAAGTCAGATCAGAAGATTTCACAGGATTCCAATCATCTTCTATGATTACTAATCTTGATTCAAAACTAATAATATTGTCATTGACTTCATTTCACTACAGGGAAAATATACATCTACAACTAGAGTTTTACAACTCTTTGCTAAAAGTCGTAGAACATCACATGTTTTACAACTTTTTTCAAAGGAAGAGTCGTAGAATGGCATCACTACTAACCCCCAAGACCAAAGGGTTGCGACAAGAAAACAAACGACAACCCTTTAAGAAAAAGAGTTGGCATCAACCATCCTTACACTTCACAAGTTTGGGGTTTTTGTGTTATTTTTGTATGAAAATGTACAACAACCTTTATAAGAGTTATTGGAGACAACCAAAATATGAAAATAAAATATAGTGTTGAGGGGATTCGAACATGAACCTACCATGCGTTAGTCTAACCTATCAACCATCCTTACACTTCACAAGTTTGGGTTTTTTGTGTTATTTGTGTATGTCAATGTATAACAACCTTTATAAGAGTTGTTAAGTAAAAATATAGGATGTTGGAAAATGAGGTTGTAGGGATTTGATCCTGAGCCTCCTGCGTGCAAGTCCACACCATCAGCCATGCCTACACTATCACAATTCTATAAGGTTTGTGGTTTTTGTTATACTAACTTCATGCCAACCTTTGACGACCTTTATAAGAGTTGTAATAACAAAATATGATGTTCAAAAATAAGGCTCAGTCACCTGAGCCGCAAACAGCGCGAATCCTTCTCTGTAAACAATCACAGACATTCTACAATGACAATGCACTTCTATTAAAAAAAATTAACGGATGGTTAAATTTTTTCACTTCTGCAAAATTTTATGCACTTCTGCTAAATGTTTTTCACTTCTGCAAAATTTTACGACAAAATTTTCCGAGCCAGGTTCAGTATCGAAGTCTACTATGTGATAGTACAAGTCATCAACCATCCTTCCGGATTCACAATATTGGTCGTTTTGTATATTTTTTTTCATCACTATTCACAACCTTTATAAGAGTTGTCGTAGAGGTATAAACAATTTTGCTAAATTTTTCTCACTTGTGTTAAATTTTATTCACTTCTGCAAAAAAATTCCAACTTTTGCTAAATTTTCTCACATCTGCTAAATTTTATTCATTTCTGCAAAAAAATTCTCACTTCTGCTAAATTTTTCTGTCATCACTATTGACAACCTTTATAAGAGTTTTCGTAGAGGTATAAACACTTCTGCTAAATTTTTCTCACTTCTGCTAAATTTTATTCACTTCTGCTAAATTTTTATCACTTCTGCTAAAAAAAATTTGTCATCACTATTCATAACCTTTATAAGAGTTGTCGTAGAGGTATAAACACTTCTGCTAATTTTTTCTCACTTCAGTTAAAAATTATTTTGGTCTCCGGTTCTGCTAATTTTTCTCACTTCTGCTAATTTTTTCTCACTTCTGCTAAAAACTATTTTCTCTAACACCCCCACTAAATTCTAGAAATTTAGGAGTTTCGAGATTGGGTAGAAATATCCAAAAGAGGTTTTTTTTAAGGATTTAGAGAATATTCCGATGGAATCTTTATCCTCCTGAATTTGGAGTGAGAACCACTTCAGACATTGAGGGTTCATGGTTCATATGCCCTTGAACCACATTTAAAGCCAGGTTATGCATACGATATGCCAGAATAGGGTTTGTATAAAATTTCGGGGAATATCCCGAAGGAATCTTACTGTAAATGGATGAATTCATCGTTCTTACCAAGTTTCCGGCTTATAATGGTCCACTCAGGGCCAAGTTTCAATCTCGGAGCCAGGTTATGCATACAATATGCCAAAATAGGGTTTGTTTAAAGTTTCGAGGAATATTATGAAGGAATCTTACCTGTAAATGGATGGATTCATTGTTCTTACCAATTTTTTGGCTTATAGTGGTCCATTCACGGCCAGGTTTCGACCCCGGAGCCAGGGTATGCATACAATATGCCAGAATAGGGTTTGTTTAAAGTTTCGGGGAATATTTCGAAGGAATCTTACCTGTAAATGGATGGATTTATCGTTCTTACCAAGTTTCTGACTTATAGTGGTCCACTCCCAGCAAGGTTTCGACCTCGGAGCTAGGGTAGGCATACAATATGCCAAACTAGGGTTTGTTTAAAGTTTCGGGGAATATTCCAAAGGAATCTTACCTGTAAATGGATGGATTCATCGTTCTTACCAAGTTTTCGACTTATAATGGTCCATTCACGGCCAGGTTTCGACCTCGGAGCCAGGGTATGCATACAATATGCCAGAATAGGGTATGTTTAAATTTTCGGGGAATATTCCGAAGGAATCTTACGTGTAAATGGTGGATTCATCGTTCTTACCAAGTTTCCGACTTATAGTAGTCCACTCCCATCCAGGTTTCGACCTCGGAGCCAGGGTATGTATACAATATGCCAAATATAGGGTTTGTTTAAGGTATCGGGGAATATTCTGAAGGAATCTTACCTGAAAATGGATGGATTCATCGTTCTTACGAAGTTTCCGACTTATAGTATTCCACTCGCGGCCAGGTTTCGATCTCAGAGCCAGGTTTAGTATCGAAGTTGATGAAAAGGGGTGTGTTTAAGGTTTTGGGGAATAATCCGATGGAATCTTACTTATATATGGGTGGATTCATCGTTCTTACGATGTTTCCGACTTATAGTAGTCCACTCCCGGCCAGGTTTCGACCTCAGATCCAGGTTCAGTATCGAAGTTGGAGAAAAGTGTTTTTGTTTAAGGTTTTGGGAAATATTACAATGAAATCTTACATGTAGATGGGTATCGTTCTTACAAAGTTTCCGAGTTATAGTACATATTCCACTCGCGGCCAGGTTTTTAGCTCGGAGCCACTTTCTTTCTCGAAGTCGCCAGAAATGGTTTGTTTAAAGTTTCAGAGAATATTCCGATGGGATCTTACCTATGAATGGTCGTTCTTACGAAGTTTCTGACTTATATATAGTAGTCCACTCCCGTCCAGGTTTCAAGATCGGAGCCACTTTCTTTCTCGAAGTTGCTAGATAAGGGTTTGTTTAAGGTTTCAGATAATATTCCGACGGAATCTTACCTGTAAATGGATGGATTCATCGTTCTTACCAAGTTTCCAGCTTATAATGGTCCACTCACGGCCATGTTTTGATCTTGGAATGAAATCTTACCTCTAAATGGTCTTATTGTTTCTAATTAAGTCACTAGAATTTAAAGTTTATTCCTATAATAGTCTTATTGTAATAGTTTATAATCCAACGAACCAAGTTTCCAGCTTATAGTGATCCATTCACGTCTAGGTTTCGATCTCGAAGCCAGGTTATGCCTCGAAGTTGCCAGAAGAGGGTTTGAAGAAATAACCCACCCAGAGCTTCATGGTTCATAGTTTGTTTGTCTTTATACCGAATTTGAAGTTCGAATCGATATTGAGCTTCATATTTATCGATTTCGATGATGTATCATGCTAAGTTTGAAGTCAGAACCCTCCCAGAGCTTCTTGGTTCATAGTTTCTATGTCGTTATACCATATTTGAAGTTCGAATTAACTCTAAGCTTCATATTTATCGATTTCGATGATGTATCATGCCAAATTTGAAGTCAGAACCCTCCCGGAAATTCTTGGTTCATAGTTTATATGCCGTTATACCAGATTTGAGCATAAAACTATTTCAATAGAAATATCCGTTCCAATAAAACTATTTTGAGCATAGAACTTATAGTAGTCCACTCGCGGCCAGGTTTCGATCTCGAAGCCAGGTTCAGTGTCGAAGTTGACGATTTTGTGGTGTGTTTCAGGTTTCGGGGAATTTTCCGATGGAATCTTACCTGTAGATAGATGGATTCGTCGTTCTTACGAAGTTTCCTACTTATAGTAATCCACTCGTGGATAGGTTTCGATCTTGGAGCCAGGTTCAGTGTTGAAGTTGACGAATTTGTGGTGTCTTTAAGGTATCGGGGAATATTCTGATGGAATCTTACCTGTAGATGGGTGAATTCATCGTTCTTATGAAGTTTTAATCTGCTATATATAGTTCACTCACGGCCAGGTTTCGAGCTCGGGGCCAGGTTCAGTGTCAAATTTGACGAATTTGGGGTGCGTTTAAGGTTTCGGGAAATATTTTGATGGAATCTTAATTACCTGTAAATTGGTGGATTCATCGTTCTTATGAAGTTTACGACTTATAGATGTCCACTCGCGGTCAGGTTTCGAGCTCGGAGGAAGGTTCAATGTCGAAGTTGACGAATTTGTGGTGTGTTTAATTTTTGGGGGAATATTCCGATGGAATCTTAGCAGTAGATGGGTGAATGCATTGTTCTTACGAAGTTCCAATCGACACTGAGCTTCATATTTATCGATTTCGATGATATATCATGCTAAGTTGTAAGTCAGAACCCTCTCGGAGCTTCTTGGTTCATAGTTTTTATGCCGTTGTACCATATTTGAAGTTCGAATCGACTCTGAGCTTCGTGTTTATCGATTTCGTTGAAATAACATGCTACGTTTGAAGTCAGAACCCTCCCAGAGCTTCTTGGTTCATAGTTTATATGTCGTTATACCATATTTGAAGTTCTCATCGACTCTGAGCTTAATATTTATCGATTTCGATGATGTACCATGCCAAGTTTGAAGTCAGTACCCTCCCAGAGCTTCTTGGTTCATAGTTTGTGTGCCGTTATACCGAATTTGAATTTCGAATCGACACTGAGCTTCATATTTATCGATTTCGTTGATGTATCATGCTAAGTTTGAAGTCAGGACCCTCTCAGAGCTTCTTGGTTTATAGTTTTTATGTTGTTATACCATATTTGAAGTTCGAATCGACTCTGAGCTTCGTGTTTATCGATTTCGTTGATATATCATGCTACGTTTGAAGTCAGAACCCTCCCATAGCTTATTGGTTCATAGTTTCTATGTCGTTATACCATATTTGAAGTTCTAATCGTCCTGAGCTTCATAATTATCGATTTCAATGATGTATCCTACTAAGTTTGAAGTCAGAACCCACCCAGAGCTTCTTGGTCAATCTCTAGTCTAGTAATCTTATAACCTGAGTCTACCAGTGTGAACTAAAGCTACTTCATGACCTGTATGACTAGTCAAAATTACTTCATGACCTATGTGACTAGTTGAAATTCAAACCGAAAGCAAAAAAAGAAAGCACAAAAACACAAAGAGAAAGCTCAAAAAAAGCACAAAGAAAACACAAAGAGATTCATATTTATCGATTTCAATGGTGTATCCTGCTAACCCGCGTCTTCCAGTGTGAACTAAAGCTACTTCATGACCTGTATGACTAGTCGAAATTACTTCACGACCTATGTGACTAGTCGAAATTCAACCCGGAAGCACATAGAGAAAGCACAAAGAAAACACACTTTCCTTGATACGTATGACAGTCTTAAATCAAATCTCTACCGTCCAAAGATATCCGTAATCCATATGACCATCTTTTAAATGAAATCTCTACCGTTCGAAGATAGGTATATAGAACATCAAAAGAAAATTTCTCACACTTTCTTCACTTTCCTCTCTTATCTTCGTTTCTAACCACTCAAAACTTTCGCCTCCCTCAGGAAAAAACCCTAATACAAAAAAACGGCTCCACCTTCATCCATTACTTTCGTTCTTCACTGACCACCCTAAACCCCTTCTCTCTAGATGAAAATTGAGCAGTAGATCAGTTTCTTCCTTGTTTCATCTGATTTGTTTAAGGAAGTTAAGATGAAACTGTTTCTTAAATCTCAAGATTACAGAGTCAAAGTTCAATCTCTGGTAATTATCGCTTTATTCATAAGGTTTATTTATTTATTTTGATGCGTTTATGAGTAGATCTGGTCCGATTTTCGTCATTGTTTATGGTTAGGTTTGATATAGATTGGAAATTTGTGAATTGATTAGATTTTTTTTGGATTTTTGAATCGATTGGTGAGATTGGTTTATAAGAAAAAATCAGATCAATCCCTTTGTCAGTTTGAAAAAACCCATGGACACCCTTCATCTCCTGAGTTATTTCACCTTTTTATTAGTTTGTTATTAAGTTTTAGAGCGTAATTGATTTTAAGTTTTAGTGTTTTTTTTGTATTTGATTTATAGAGAAACTCTTTCTATTTTCAATTTCAGGATTTTAAGTCGTCAGCTTACTGGATGTTTAGATTTGATTCACTAATTTTTGGTTTTTATGTTTGTTGGCTAGATCTTCTTTTTAAGGATAAGTGAAGCAACCCGAAGTTTGCTAATGTTACCTGAAGGTCTTTGAAAGTAAACCTCGTTCTTCTCTTGAAAAAGTAGATTGGCAAGAAGTGATAAACATGGGAGATAAGTTATCAAATAAGCAACAATAGGTAGGTACTCTATACTGCTTAAAGTTTTTTCAGAATCCAGAAATGACCAGAAATGGTGCTGCGGTTGTTGTTTCATGAAAGAGAATTGTGGGTTTTGCTTAGTTTTGTTCGTTCTCTGTAATCTGCTCAAAGTATGAATGGCTACCCCTAATCTGAATGTGTGATTCGGGTTTTTGTACTGTATAGTTCATTGTGTTTCTTTGGTTTAGTATCCAGAAATGGTACTTGTTTTTCTCGTTTTGTTGGAGAAGAATTGTAGGGGTTTGCTTTAAATTGTACTATATTTTTGTGTATCATCTCCTTAAAGTATGCTTTTAGATATTAAGGTTATCTATATTTATGTGATTAGGGTTTTGGGATTTATGTTTGTAAAGGGTGGTGGTATTTTTGGCAGGTGCTTTCAAATACGTGTCAGAGTTATGGAGGAAGAAACAATCCGATGTGATGAGGTTCTTGCAGAGGGTGAGGTGTTGGTAATATCGTCAACATCCTTCGATTTGCCGTGTTACCTGTCCTACTCGTCCTGATAAGGCCAGGCGTTTGGGTTACAAGGCCAAGCAGGTAATGAAATGTCTTATATCACAACTTTACTTGTTGTTTTCAGTCCATTTGATGGACACAGTATGCTGCAATTTATGGATTGATTCAAATACTTAGTAAAATGTGATGCTAAATCTAATGGAGATCCCGATTTTTAACTAGGTTAAACTGTTTAAGTTAAGAATTGTCCTTGTTTGAATTCAAGTCATTTTTAATTAATTGTTAGGTATGTGGATTATATGATTTTCATCTGTTGATAGTTGTAGACTTAAAAAATGTCAAATTATTAAATGTACCAGGCCAATGATGTATAATTTTTGTGGAACGGCATGCTCTTTTTTCTCATTGCAAGCATGTTCGTTTAATCAGAACCCACTATCATGGGTTCAAAGAGAAAGCTAAGTGTCTCATTGCAAGCATGTTTTTACTTTCTTTTAATCAGAACCCACTATCATGGGTTCACATTGTCAATGTGTGTTTGTTTTTATTTGTTCCCATTCATGTTATTGAGGGCCTCTTCAACATATGTACACAGTTGCTTTATTATTTGTGTTTATAAAGCATTTCCAATTCATGGGAATCATTTTTTAATTGCTTTTCGACCCCGGCATACATTTCCTGTTGTCGACTGTAATATATTTATGATGTCTCACTTTGCAGGGCTATGTCATTTATCATGTACGTGTCAGTAGTGGTGGTTGCAAGAGGCCTGTTCCAAAGGGTATTCTGTATGGTAAGCCTAAGAACCAAGGTGTTACCCAACTGAAATTCCAAAGGAACAAGAGGTCAGTTGCTAAGGAACGTGCTGGACTTAAATTGGGTGGTCTCAAAGTTCTAACCTCCTATTGGATCAATGAGGTTTGTACTACTTGTTATGAATTATCTTTATGAATTTTTGTTGCTTCATTACTGATCCGTTTCTGTATTACAAATGTATCTAATTAACCTTGTTTTGGTTATTCTATAATGTAGGATTTTACCTAAAACACTTCACGTCTAAGCCATTGCCTCTACGGTATCATCTACCACTATGTTTCTCATAATTTTTGTTTGGTTTACCAAGAAGAGAGTGCAGCAAAAGCGGATCACTTTCATTTAGCAATGTAACCCAGACTACCATACTGGAACGTGTATGCTACTGCCACATTTGTAGGGGAGGCCAATATTTGTGTTTTACAATTTATATGATATTTTTAGTTCTGTTCAAAGAATCTGTCATTTTCTTTTCTTTCGGTGCGCAACATACTTTCATACAAGGTGATTTGAAGTTAGCTAGGTAATGCAATTGGAGTTGCAGGTTAACTTTTGAATGAATGTAATGTGTTACAGGTAAATGTGAATGTGAATTACTTTTGGCAATTCAGTTTCAGCTATAAATCTTTTTTTTTTCAAAATAGTTTTATGCACACAACTTCAAATAAAAGTTGTAGTTACACGTTCATCTACTGAAAACAGAAGTTGTTACTTCAAATATTACAACCTTTAAGGATGTGGTGTTAAGAGATTATGACTACACTAGACATAGGTTGGGAAAGAAAGTATAACAATACAAATACGAGTTGTGCAAAATATTTTAACAACCCGAACAAGAGTAGTGACAGGACTATTCACAATTATAGTAAGAGTTGTGAAAGAAACTTTAGAAAATTACGTTAGAGTTTGACAACCTTACTAGGGGTTGTGATAAAGTTTTTTACTATACATAGTGGTGGTTGTGGAAGGATGTCATACAACTCCTGTAGGTATAGTGAAGGAAGGATTCACAACTCTTATAAGAAGTTGTGTTAGGCTTCCAAAGTAAAATCGAGAGAGAATCGCAACTGAACCACGAGGTAGTCCAAACTTGAACCACAACTACATTTACGACTCTTAACTCGAAGTCGTAGTAAATCGGGGACCTTCTACAACCCCCCCCCCCC
>JAJJMB010007033.1:3273-14610 GCA_023531105.1 Papaver atlanticum | reverse complement strand
AGTTTAAATAGCGTTAGCACCATCTCATGAAAGCATGAAAATGCCTCACTAGAAACAAATTTTAGGTTTTTAATTTCATTTTTGGGTCACATTTGTTTGTACTCTCTAGAAACCATGAAAACAGTATATACATATGTAAATTTGTCTGTACTAGATTTGACACACATGGAAGGATGTTGTAGATGCGCTTTGCTGCTTGGTGCGTGCTAACGATTTTTTCAGAAGGCATTTACTATTTGGTGCAGATAACAATAATAAACTTCTGCAGTTACTTATGTTTTAGTTGCATAAAAAAATGATGAAGTTAGGAAGGATGTTGTAGATGCCCTTTGCTATAGCAAAGATAGACCATTGTTGCCTTGCTATTGCATTATAGCCTGTAGTTTTAACACTCATTGTGTTCATTTTACTTGATTGATAGACACTCTTACCATGTGGTTTTGTGCTATTTACTATCATGTGGATAATAGCTGCACACAGAAGGAAAAAATTTGTGGATAATATCTGCACACTAAAAAAATATTGTGGGTAATAATTGCAATCTAAAAAACTCTATGGATAATATCTGCACATTAAAAAATATGAGGAGAAAGAAATTGGTTTTCAAATGTGCATTATGGAAGGTAAACTATTCCATAAACTACTGCCTGTCTGCTCACCATCCCAAGAAGTTTATGTTGAACAATAACAATAGTTAAATATTAACTGAAACATGGACATTAGATGCCTCTTTGCAAATCACATGGTGAACCCCCTCACACACGTTGCTGCATTGTTCTTTTCTAGTTATATTTGCTATAAGTTGCTGCCAAATGGACTTGTCTGGTCATTCCTTGACCCACTCTTACAACTTTATTTTTACTAGTCTTCTTCAGGCCTCTGATACAGCTGAAGGTTGGTTTTGTCACAATTATTGTATTAGTTGAAATGACAACATACCTAGAGAGCTTCTAACCAACTTTATGTGTAACCCTCTGAACAAAAATCGCGTCTTAATAGGATAAACTTTTACAAGAAAAGCGACACAATATGTGTTTATAGTTTGTTATTTAGTTAAACTTCATTCATGAAAATAATGTTCAAACTATAAGCTTGGGCAGAAAACTTTGAGGTGGCAAATGCAGGGTTCCAGGCTAAAGCAGCGGTTAGAGATGTTGGCATGTTGCTATAAAAAAATGGGGATTTCCTTCAGCTGATGACAAGAGAAGCTTAACAGGTACACTTCTATTTTCATTGTTTGGCGTCATTGGCGTCAATTTAAGTTTATCAGATGAGGTAATGCTCAATATCTCAGGACTCTGTAATGTTCCCTACTGTAGTCTACTTACTATTCATATTCTACCTTTCCATTAGAGGAGTCGGAAGGTAGGACACATATAAGCATGGGGAACTCTGTTACAACTTCTGTTCATCAAAATGTTTGAGCATGAATGTTGGTAAAAGTAAAGGCAGACCAGATCACACTTGCTACTGCTAAATAGGATATTGATCGTTTTGGATAAGGGGAGGTACTGCAAGCAAAATCCCATGAAAATGGTCAAGACTTGGGCAGAAAATTAATGACGAACCTTATGAGGTTAAACAATCTTTCCTGACACGTTTTCTGCTTTGAACTGAAGTTGTTGAAAAGATGGGATTTCTGTAACTCATTAGGGTATGTACCGAGTCTTCCTTTGCGTTGATAGTAAAAAATTATGTACAAACTTGACCTTTAGAAATTTCACTTTAATAGTATGTTATCAATGTTTATGTGTTGCTATATTCTGAATCTCTAAGTTCTGAATTCTGGCTAAAGGTTATCATTGCGATTTTGGCTTAATGCATTCACAATGGTTATAGGTTCAACGGAAAACTTTGTCTTGGGGAGATGTGATGTCCACATAAGATAATCGTACTTGGAATGGCGGGATTGGAAAGACTACACTTGCTGGCTCAGCTCCTTGGCAGTGAAGAATTGGTAAATGGGAACACTTCTTGACTTGATCTATCAGAAAGTTCATTTCATGTGATGTTCTAAATCCTCTCTATTGGCCCATCTAATTTTTGAATTTCTCAATTGTTTTTACAAATGCTTAAGAGAAATGCAGAGCTCGAATGAAATTTTGTGTAGTTATGTAAAGAACTTATTACTTGGTATTACATCTGTTCCTACTGAATAATGTGAAGTTCGGGTGTAGATCATGTTGGTTTTAATCTATTTTCTGTTCATATGAAATTTTGTGTAGTTATGTAAAATGCTTTGTAAACGGAAGTTGTTCATATGAACAAAACTGACTGCATTTTCTTATACTAGCTAAGTTGGCTTTCTGCACAACACTTGTTTACAGATACATTTCATCACATTACTCAACATTCTCCTCCTTAATGTGATGATCCACAACTCCAAGTTCAGATTCAATTGATCGATGCTCTGATACTAATTGTCGGATTTTGGGTTGAGATGATTTGAAGATTAAGATGATTTTGATTTGATAATAGAGAAGTGGGAAACTAATAGTTTCTTCTCACTCTCTTTTCTTTTCTTTATTAATCTCTCTCAATAATCATTTCTCTCTCTATTACATGGTCAATATAAGACCTTAGAGATAAGATCGACACGTGGACTCACCAACTGCTCCTAATTCTTTTACTCTAAAAAAGACACATACAAATATGTACAGAAAATATACTTTGTAAACAGAAGTTGTTCACATGAACTAAACTGACTGCATTTTCTTATGCCAGTTAAGTTGGCTTTCTGCACAACACTTGTTCACAGACACATTTTCATCACATTACTCAATAAATAGATCAATGCAATTAATAGTCTTTTCTTTTGGTTACATCTGCTGGTGCAGATTCCATTTTATTCTTTTTTTTCTTATTCAACCTTTCTATTTATTTGATATTTCAGTCTTGGTATAGAAAATTAGACTTGCCACAGCTTTACCAGCAATCTGATTGTCATAGAAAATTGGACTTGCTATAGTTAACATAGAGTGGAACTGAGAAGTTACTTTAGAGATGCTTGTAAATTTAGTTTACTTATTGCTGCCCTTATGACCTTCAATGGCATTGGTCGGAAGGCCCTTCTCCAATTTTTGAGACGGAAGGTACCACGCACTGCATCAAGCACTCTTATTCTTATGGGGAGGAAAGGCGCTGGACTATGTCCCAATGACGAGCATTTCATAGATTCTTTCTGACCAGGCTTTGGATGGCCGGCGACTCGCCTGAGAAAACCATTCTCTCAGATCTGACCAAGAGCTTTCGATCCTAGGTTGGCGCCTTTCAAGTACTCTTATTCTTATGGGGAGGAAAGGCTATGGACTATATCCCAACGATGAGCATTTCATAAGTTCTTTCTGACCAGGCTTTGGATAGCTGACGACTTGCCTGAGAAAACCATTCTCTCTGATTTGACCAAGACCTTTTGATCCTTGGATGGCGCCTTTCTAGCGATACGCCTTACTAAAATGAGAAAGGGGAGTGCAAAGATAATTGGTGCATCATTTCCTAATAAGAGGGTTACTTCCCTAGATATCAGGTAGATTCTTTGTGTGTGTCAGTCATTTGACTTGGAATATTTTATGAACTTATCAGTCATAATTTCAATAGTAATGCAGAGGTCGTCATTTTATCAAGTACGAAAAAAATGTGCTCCAGCTTATGGATATCCAAATGATGGATGTTGGGACACAGACACAATGGATGTCGGGACACAGACACAATGGATGTCGGGACACAGAAGACTTATACAGAGTTTTTTGCGCAAGTTTTTACTACGTGCACAAATTTATTCCATAGATGAAACAATTAGTGTCGATTAAAGTACAAAAGAGTAACTATTCGTTCATATACAACCAACTATTCAAAACTGATGTTGAAGATAGTTGGTTGGACTCAGAGACTCATGGCAAGAGATTTTCCTCAACTTGGTCCACACTCTCCAATGTACAGCTGCTTCTGTATGTTACAAGTTGTTGCTTTATTGAAAAGCAATTGTCACCCTACAATTCAAAGTTAGAACCACGTGAGAGACTAAAAAATACGACTGAAGTTTCCGCAAGCACTAAGTTTAATTTTGACCCACTATGTTGGTCATGAAGACTACTATGTTTACAGGGGCGTAAAAGCCAACAAAATCAATAAATTTGGTTGTCTATTAAAGGATGTTTTATTGATATTAGCATCTAAATCTTGCAGCTGGATGATAAAAATAAAAAAAAAACTTATAATTCCCTTGTATGAACAGAAAAACAAAGGAATAAAAACCGACCTGTACCGACACCTCCCTAGAGAAAGAAAAAGGATCTCCCTTGCAGCAGATTGGGGAGAATATGAACCATGAAAGCAAATCCTCTCTAAATCCAACCCACATGTGGCTATAATACTGCAAATATATAGTGAACAAGCTTATTTTAGCATCAGCATGGAATTTAATATCAGACACAAATGGGAACCATGCCAGAACAAAATCAACTGTCCAATAAAAACTGCAACTAAGTTTGTAATTGAAAAACAAAAATTGATGCAGAATCGTTTTGTTTTCTTCCCTTCTTTGTATCTTAGTATTTTTAGCTTTTTCTTTTTACTTTCTTTAGTTTTCCAGTAAGAACTGAATAACCTCTCTCCAAAATCAAGCACCAACGAAGTGTATCCATTAAATTAGAGCACAACATTTTTTCTTTGCCTATCAGTATCGATGTGGAATTTGTTCAGAGAATATGCAACTGTGCAAAACTAATATTTCCATTTCTATTTAAGAAGAAAAAATTCATCTTATTTCTATGCCAGAGATATAATGCTTCGCTGGCATCAAGATTTGAATATGGTAAGAGGTCAAGGTACATGGGGGGTGAGGGAGGGGAAGGTTTTACCTGCAACAGGGCCCATCCTGTTGGCATGAAAGCGAGAAAGCTCACAAAGATGTCACCAACTGTAAGATTCACAAACATAAAGAGGATGATAACCATCACTACAAATCCAATGAACATCAACGCCTTTACCAGTCTGAAATTCTGTGCTGAACTTTCTCCTACCCAGTGACACTATCTGATTTGCATAGCCCGGGAAAACAGAAAAGCATTTACACAATCAGCACTCATAGAGAAACTTAATATGTTGTTGAGAACATTTTTAAAATAAATTTATAAGATTTGAGACTTCACCTTCAAGATGATCATCACAGCCACGATAACCAGCCAAGAGAGACCAAATGCTTGAAAAAGGAATATAAACATGGCTGGTTACTACTTCAAAGGAAGAATCTCATGGTCCTCAATATTGCAAACAAATACGCAAGAGAGGAGTTGTCAGAAATAATACTCACAATTATGCTTTTATTTCCGTTGTGGACATGTAAATGATACACAATCCCATACTGAAATAGAAAGAAATGAAGAGAAAGAACAACCTCAAAAAGTGAAAGACCTGAAGGTAAAGCATACAGGGTTTTCTTGTTAGGCTGAGTCCTTTTTGGTGAAACTGATCCATTTTACAACAACAATAGGTAAAGCATACGCTGGATTCATCCCTTTTATTTTAGGATACTCAAGAAGTAAAAGACCCGAAGTCTGCTATAGATATCTTGTGGGCTAGAAGTAGACTCTGTGTTTAGTAGCTTATCCCAAGTCATAACTAGTAAATTTCAAAAGCACACTGAACATTCATGTTTTAACAAAGGGATGATAATAAAGATGGTGGTGGTATAAGTTTCGTACATAGCAGAAATTCATACTCATGTGTTACACATAAATGTCGTTATTGACATTTAAGAAAATAACACTATAACAGGGCCCAAGCTCAGGAAACAAATAGTTATCCCTTTGATGTATGCAAAGAGTGGGTCAATGGATGGGTATATGATAAAAGAACTAACAATAGCATGGATAACATCAAAAAGAGGGGTCCAAGCTAGCATTACCAGCGACACCAAAATATGTAAGGAAAACATCAACAACATCATCTGACCTATCTAACATTCCTCCATTCTCTTTATCCAACATATTTTTGAACACAACTCTGATCATGTTCACAAACTGCATAAAACACCACCAAATGAAAATTTTGTACAGAATTCAAGATAAGATAAAACCCCACAAGAAACTTAGGTAGGTACCTATCAATCTAGAACGAACCCAACAAGCTTGTCTTTCTCAATCGAATGAACTCTATCGATCAGAATTAGGCTAGAAAGAACCACCAGGAGTAGCAAACATGAGTAATGGATAAGGATCATTTTAGAGATAAAAAGGAAAACATGCTAAAGAAAAAATAAGTATTTAAAAGACTTACATCAGAACGCATCTCAGGTCGTCCATTTAGACCTCCAGATTTGACTCGCCTTTCACATAACCACCATCCAAGAAAGACCATGTCAATGTGGTGCAAGGAACCCGTTATAGTGAGCGTTCCCACACAGCAGATAACTATAAATACAGTTGCAACACCCTAGTATCATTGATCTGAAAGCCTAACAAATACAAATATGTAGAAACCTAGGATGTCTAATAACAACACACTCCTTCAAAGTATCATATATTCCTTCAATAGTATCCTCTTTCATGCACACAAGGAAGCAACTACTAAACTACGAATTCCAACAGAACCTCAATTAATGTCAGAAATTCCTAATATCAAAATAACAAACAAAGAAATAAATAACATACTTGAGGCCTTGGTGTTCTTGCGTTCAAAAGAGTAGGAGAAGCATGGGTAAACCAACGCTATGGCATAAGATATGTTTTGAGAACAGAATCCATATTATCGTCGTGGATTCCAAGAGCAACCCTCATCAACATGTGTTGTGGTCTTCTACAACCTTCCCTTGCACCCTCAACAGGTAGGATATTTCAATGGGTTTGAAACCAAAATAATCATAGTCAAAATTTATGTTATATATGATCTTACTGTCCAGGAGATCAGCATTCTGCAACCAAAACACAAAAAAAAAAAAAGATAAGAGATCCGTCGAAACTGCTTTAACATTTAGTTTCCAGATTAAACTGGAAGAAAAAAAATGTTGCACAATCACTCTTCTTTGAAAGGAGCGAAACAATCAAAAAGGGTTCAACCTTCAAGGGGATTAAACCCTTACAATCTTAGCCTAATAATACACTTTCCGATTTGGGTATTCAAAAAAGTGTTAAATTCTTCATCTTATTTTGAAAATTTAAACAAGGAATGTAGCTTTCATTAGGTCGTGATTTTTCTTTCCAGAAAATGGGTTTAAACTTTAAATGAGAACAAGTTCACCTTATACCGTGGGACAAATCTCAGTAATTAATCAGATTAGGCCATCAATTACTCATGTCTCAGAAAACGACTTCTTTGCATTCTTATGCAGATTTGAAACAACAGTCCTCGCCGCTAACTACAAAAACAACCAATAAACTCATCAGATCCAATGGGTCAAGCCCAAATAAAATAAAATAAGAGACACCCAAAGAATAAAATCACATACCAATACCGTAAAATCAATTACTCAGGGTGATTAGGAGTTATGGCTGCAGCAGTTTCAGCAGCAAGTTCATCAAGTTGACTAGCAGTAACACCTTTATAAATCCCACATACTTTCTGTGCAACAAGAACTGGATCACTGTAACGAATACGGTGAAAATGCAGTTGCAACACCCTAGTATCACTGAACTGAAAGCCTAACAAATGCAAATATGTAGGAACCTAGGATGTCTTGGAACAAAAAATATTTTCCTTTTTTGGATCCATAAAGGACTCCCGAGAAAAAAATATACACCTAAAACAAACAGTTGAGATAAATTACTTTGTCCTGCATGAAACTCCCCACCAGGTGTGCAACCAAACCCACCATCCAGATTCTTACAGCTCACAATGTATTCAACAGCTTTTTCCACATTGATTTTTTCCAAACAATGTAATAGTTGGAGACATGAAATTGTGATTAAATAAGAAACCTACACACAAGATAAAATGCTCGTCAAAAATCAAAATGCTTCATTTTTTATCACACTAACAAGAACCGATAACAAATCAAAGTGGAATTTGGAAGTAAGTATGCACCGAGTATAAGTTTCAGCCCAAATGTCCCCTGTATTAAGAAATGAAGAATCTGAAACCTCTTTAACAAAACACTGAAAGAAGTTAATACATAACAAACGGATACAATTTGATAGCTATTCATTGTGAAGCACATCTAGCTTGTCAAACAGAGAGCTAAGACTTTCACAGCACTAATCATGTACAACAAGTGCGGATCATGACCAATATTACCAGCAGAGCCACCTGCACAATAGAAAATGAGAATATAACTTACTTTTTAACATATTGTTATCTTATCGGCGAATGCAGGCAAGGCATTGTAGATTAGGCTCTTGTCTAAATAGTTGATTCAGGACAATCTTTGGAAGTATGTCTACTATTGGGGTTTTTAGATGATAGACCACTATCTATGGGTCGATATAGCTACAGGATGATACCCTTGAATTCAGTGAGAATAAACTGAAAAACACAATTGACAAATTATCTCACAAACCAGATTCATAACGGCACTGCATGACCCATGAGACAATCCCATCTTGATCCACAGCTGCAATCTTCCCAGACACAGCACTTTGACTCTAATCATGAAATTAAACAAATTACTTATCATCATCAACACCATAAACTATCATCTCCTAAGATCCAGTACTGTACAAGTGAGTACAACTAAATCAAGGTCAAGACTTTATTACCTGTGTACTACAAAAAATGCCAGCTTCTGAGATAGCATCTTCTAAGTCAAGGCTTGAAGACCTTCCATCCAAGCTAGAAGAACACAGACTGGATCAAAAAGGATTGTAGAGGAACCAGATTTTGATAACATTGCAGTTATAACTTTAACTGTGCCTAGAGATAACACAGTTTGAAAGACAATAAGTTTTGAATACCAATTTCAGCTAAACTTCTACTAGACAAATATAAACCATACTGAAGAAATTAACAAATCGAGCTAACAGTACTGTACCTGAATCTTTAGAACTAGAACTAATCAGAGAAGTGAGCGAGTAACTCAGAAGACAGGTCCTCTTGAATAGATCTCATACTACAACAATCCGTTCTTCATGACAAGTAGTAACTTCAAGCACTCATCATAGTCTAAATATATTGCTACTTAAACAAAATAAAAATACATCATTAACGAACTAATAAAATCCCCTAAAACACAAACAGTAAACCCTGACAAAAATCATTAGAATGAAATCTGATCAAACCCATTAACAAGAGGGGGGGAACAAAATCATTACAATTAGAACAAAATCATTACAATTAGAACAAAATCAAGACCCCTCTTGACAAACCCTAAATGAATTTGAGTAATTTGAAGGATTGATTAAACCCTAGAAAGTTATTATTTTGAGTGAAGAGTGAAACCCTAATTTGGAGAATTCGGAGATCGGGAGGGGGGAAAGTAAGGAGAATTTACAGAGACAACTTCCCCCTCGAGCAAAATTTGGGGGTAACACTAGGAAGAAAGAGAGTGAAAGAGGATTTTTCTTTTCTTTTTCTTTTTACTGAAGATGATACACGAAGTATTCTGAGAAGAGAGAGACACCTAAGAAAGAAGAAACTTTGAGAGTGGTATCTGAGAAAAGTCGAAAAACAAAAAGATTTTTTTTTTTTGGATTTTTTTTGTTGTGACACGAGACCAGATGTGAAATTTTGGGCGGTCAAATGAGAGGGAAATTTGGTTCCCAAAAAAATTAAGCGCCAAAAAACTAAGAGATTTGGCAGTCGTTGGATGTAATGCTAATCCGTGTGAGTTTTATGCTTGTATTATTGTCCATTAGATTAAAACAAATGGTTTCCTTTTGGTCAAACAAATGTCATACAGACCATATTCCTCTATTATTGGGATAAACTGTGAGAAAAAACTTTGATTTTTTTTCATGAAAATTTTGAGGGAGAGAAGTTAGACGTGTGACTGAAATCTATCAACGGATACCATTTAATTATATCTAGCCATATGGATTGTAATCCATGATTCTATGGAAAATGTTATCACCCGTCGATTTTAAATCCTACGGTCACGGTCATACTTGTTATAACACATTCTCTTATCGTATTTTTCTTGTTCTTCTTTTTTGTCAAAAATACATACTATTAGTATTTTTATTGATAATAATATTTGTATATATTATAAATTCGAGGAATATATACTTATGACTATCTAAACGGATATCGAAATAATCCGATGAATATAGAGTCGATAAGGGCATCTTACCGGTTGGCCTTACATTTCTAAAAATCTTCGTTAGAATACTAAATGTACCAATATTAGACATATTCTTCTTACTAACCTAGTCGATTGAGTAGGAATCAGCAATACAACCTTAAATGCATTGATGTTGGTCATATTCTTCTTAACAACATTGTCGATTGGGTAAGAATTTCCAATGGAACATTAGATGTACCAATGTTGGTAATATTTTGCTTAATGACCTAGTTGACTCCAGCATCCCATGTATGTGGAATGGAGCCAGCACATAATGTAATTGATGAGATCTTTGCCCATTATTTCGAGTTTACTTGTCTTAGGTCAATCTCATATCATATCCCTGATATCTAGTATATTTGAGGAATCTTATATGGCTTAGGTTAATGTTATAGTAACCCCGATAATGATATCCATAGGATTATATGATTCTTTTGTTCATTGAGGTCGAACTCATAGCATATCCAAGAATATTGAGAGTAATTATAGGAATCATATTAGACTTAGGAATTCGAGCCAATGAGTAAATTTTATAGACCTCGTGTATACATTCTGATTAACGAGATATGTAATAGAGCAAATTTGGTATAACACATTCTCTTATCCCATGAAAATGAAATTACCAGACTACCCTTAACAGAACAAATGCAACAAATACCAAAGGAATCTTACCTGTATATGGATGGATTCATCGTTATTACCAATTTTCCGACTTATAGTAGTCCACTCACGGCCAAATTTCGATCTCGGAGCCAGGGTATGCATACAATATGCCAGAATAGGGTTTGTTTAAGGTTTCGGGGAATATTCCAAATGAATCTTACCTGTAAATGGATGGATTCATCGTTCTTACCAAGTTTCCGACTTATAGTAGTCCACTCACGGCCAGGTTTCAATCTCGGAGCCAAGGTATGCATACAATATGCAAGAATATGGTTTGTTTAAGGTTTCGGGGAATATTCCGAAGGAATCTTACCTGTAATGGATGGATTCATCGTTCTTTCCAAGTTTCCGGCTTATTGTAGTCCATTCACGGCAAGGTTTCGATCTCGGAGAAATGGTATGCATACAACATGCCATAATAGGGTTTGTTTAAGGTTTCGGGGAATATTCCAAAGGAATATTAC
>JAJJMB010006998.1:5900659-5923081 GCA_023531105.1 Papaver atlanticum | reverse complement strand
ATTAGAAATAAAATGAGTCCTAGATAATGTAGTTATGGGTGAAAATGTGTCACACTTACGTGCTTATCAAATTCCCCCACACTTACATTTTGCTAGTCCTCGAGCAAAACCTCAAGACCCGCTCAACAGCTTTTCATTTGCGTAACACCAAGAGAGACCCGCTCAACAGCTGGTCATGTGAATCAAAAGAATAGACCCGCTCAACAGTTGGTCATTTGTGTAACATAGAGAAAGACCCGCTTAACAGCTGGTCATAAGAAAACAAAAATAATAGACCCGCTCCACAGCTGGTCATATCAAAAAAAAAAAAAAAAAAAATTTTTTTTGTCATTTTTGTAACATAGAGAAAGACCGGCTCAACAGCTGGTCATGTAAAAAAAAAAATATTTTGATGACCCGCTCAACAGCTGATCATAAAAGTAAATTCCTAAGGTAGACCCGCTCAACAGCTGATCATAAAAGTAAATTCCTAAGGTAGACCCGCTCAACAGCTGGTCATAATATGATAAGGAAACTCCTACAAAAATAAACAAAAAGTTAATCACTCCCCCACACTTAAATCTAACATTGTCCTCAATGTTATAAAGATAAAATTAAAAACATGAACAAGGAGAAACTGTTACTACTTAAAGGAAGTGAGGAAGGATATTACCGTAGTCGACGCATAAGCATGGGTTACCTCCCAAGAAGTGCTAAGTTTAAAGTCTTCAGCCAGACTAGGAAAGGATTAGTCACTCGAATCATAAAATAACAGTCGGAACAACTGTGGGTCTTCAAAACCAAATAGAGCTGACCAAAGGAAACTGCAATAAACCAAGAAAATAAACAAGACTAGCATGCCCTTATCTAGTTTCCTGATTAAGATATCTAAATCTAATTGTGGTTCAGGTTCAGGTTCTATGAAAGGGTCTAAATAAAATATTTTCATTGGATGCCTTTCTTCATAGGTGGGATCCGAATTATTAGGTCCTAAATTCTGGAAAAACTCAAATAGGAACTTAAAAGCACACAATAATAACCTAAATAACCGAGGATCCTCTAAGTCAATCAGATTTGACTTACATAATTGACCACAATGAGAGTAGTGGTCATTCTTAAGTAATTGTGTCGATTCTATTAACCTAAAATACTTAGGCTTAGTCTCAGAACTTAATATTCGACACATTTGAAATATAAATGTTCCCACAGTTGGAAGAAAACTATTTGGTGGGAAAACAAAGTCAATCTGGGTATCATAGCCTGGGAAAACCACATCAACCAGAGGATGGGTTTCTAACGACTGAACTTCTTCCTGGACATCATTAGGTTCGGGAAAACGAGTATGAAGGTAATCTTGTAAAATGGTTGAGGCACAGACATAAAGTCCTAAGTGAGGGGACTTTCTGAGAGTTAAAGGTAAGGCGCTAGGAAAGTGATAATCACCCCCAAACTTAGAGTTTTCAGTGTCTCTAGATAGACTAGTCACAATCTCCCTAATATCTAGATCATCAGATTCTTGGAAATGGTCAATTGATTCTTCTAAGTTATTATCAGGTAGTGCTTCTTTACTCATTTCTACGGGTCTATCTTCTTCGTCTAACACTATTGTTTCTAAGTCGCTAGACTCTAAAACAGCATTTTCAGAATAAACCCGTTCCTCTAAACCACTATCGGCTTCGTAATCAAAAGGAAAAACTACATCGTATAAAACGGTGGTATCCCTAATCAAATCCTCGTCCTTTTGAATAGGTGAATAATCATAAAAATTATTTGGATTTGAACTAGAAATAATATAATCATTACAAATCTCAATTGGATTAATAGTTTCCTGATCACTATGCCTACATATTTCAGATTCTTCATTATTACTATCCTCATCATCATAATAGTACGAAGATGATTGAACCTTATCTAAATAATTAGTGTCTTTTATTCTAACCTCGTCCTCTAAATTAGGCAAATATTCACCATTGATATCAAGAGTAAAATCGGAAACACTATTTTGAATAATTAGATCTTTTAGAGAAGTTCTTTTCTGGGTCTCTAACAAAAGCTTCTGGGCCGACTCACATGATTTCCTGACATAATCTAGGAAAGAAGGTAAAGAAAGTTCACTTGTCGCATTCTCGTCCATAACTAAGTTATTCATATCTGCAAACTTACGTGTTGTCTCAGCTAACTTACGTGTCGACTCTAGTAAAGAGGAATTATTAGAATTATTCTCGTAAGACCAATTTGTGTGTGGATAGTACTTGGGATCACCATGGGATGAACCATAACCTTTAAAAGATTGGCGTTCCCAACTACTATTCCCACCATGGTCATAAAAATGATGATGTCCATAATCAAATTCAGGTCGATACTCATTGTATTGGCTTCTATCATACCAGTTCGACATTCTTAATTGCAAGGGAATTCTACACAATCACAAGCAAGGCTGACTCGACCAAATCAAACCTATAAAATCTAGCAAACAACAAGCATGATGGCTCCACTTAGATTGTTTCTAGACCAGCTTCTACTCTTTCGAAAGGGAATTCGTTACAATCTAAGCAAACCTCTCTGGATCGATCCGAATAAAGTGAGTCGAAGAGAAGTAGGGGAAGCTCAGAGGAGCTTCGATACCCCCACCTCTTTGGCAACGCTTCCCTGGGTTACAAGGCGGCTCTAATCTACTTACATTAATCTTCCTGAACTTCAAAGTATGCTTAAAAGAGCAACCAATATTTTTCGAACGACTTTCCTATTAAGCTCGTTACCCTATAGGTCTCGTTCTAGTCAATATTTTAAGCTTGGGTTCGTGTTTTATATTTTTTTCCTAAAGCGGGCAAGAAGAGAACGGTGATGAAATCCGAACCCTTATCTTGTATGGCCTGACCTTTCCCTTTACTAGGAAATTAAAGTCCGTATTCAAAACCTCAACATATATGCACCTTAAGGAAGACAGTAAACCCGCTGACAGGGGATTCGCGGGTGTTTAGAAGCTTACCTCCCGTACCAGACATGCGATGAAACGGTTGTAGTCGACTCGGGCCACGACTCCTATGTCATGTACGAACCCGAGGGGCCGAGACGATATCGTAATCGTCGTCCTTCCCTGCAAACAGTTTATATTTAAAATTTTACCCTTCCGTAGGGTTTAAAAAATAATTAAAGTCCAATGTTTAATGTTCCAAAAATAAAATAAATAAATAAAAAGGTTCACAAATAAAAATTTACAAAAATAAAGTCATGTTTACAATTTCTAAAAATAAAATCTAAAAATAAAAATAAAATCTAATACAAATAAAAATAAAAAATAAAAATAAAATAAAGTATCTTCATCTTTTCTCCGTTCTGTTCGCTTTGTCTAGCTTTTAATCCCCCAGGTCTTTCGTCTCCAATTCCTCTTTGATTCAAAACCTGCAATAAAAAGACAAATACCCAAGAAACGTAAAAAAGAACAAAAGAATAAAAATATAAAAACTCTAAATCTAAAAACAAATCCGCGTCGGCGGCGCCAAAAATTGATCGAATTTTAGATAGTGGTAAGAAATGAGGTTGTCGTTCACTCGGATTTGTAGAGATTAAAGTTTTTAAAAATACTAAATAAATATATACAAAGACTATTAACAGTGGGCGAGAGGTACTGGGACTAAGGATTTTACCAATCTTCATAACATAAGGTTCACTTATTTATTCTAACCAATTTTAGCTCAAGAAATATAAACATGGACTTTATTTTTTGCCAAGGTAGATTCTCAAAACATTGATTGTAAATGTTAAGCATGGGACATCAAATCACCTAAGCTAAGCATGACCCATCTAATCAAATGACAACCAATTTAATCAAATCATATTTCAATTAATTTATTCAATTTAATCAAATCATATTTCAATTAATTTTAGTGCAAAAGTTATAAAAAATAATAAAATAAATTTACCCATGTATGAAGTTCGACCTCCTCCGTTGTCCCAGTGTTGGGGTTTAGCTCTTCATGGTGAAAACACGCTCAAAATTCATCTTTATTAATGCTCAAAAGTGTTTTATAATTGATGAAAAGGAGAAAAAATGGTGAAAATCGGGTTTTGTAACAATTACATTTGTTACAAACCTTTGTTACAGAGAACGATAATTGTAAAGTGTTGTTGTTACTGTAGAATATAAGACTGTCCTGGAACGGTCGCATACACTGTAGCAGTTACGACTGTTTTTGGGCGTTTTATGTTCTTCGTGTTCTTCAGTTCCGCAGCAGCAGAGCCTCTAAACCTCTGATTCTCGCCTCCTCAAGCCTTCTCAGCCCCCCAAACTCCCGACACCCCTTCTCTGTGATCCTAGAAGCCTATTTATACATCATTGCGACATTGAATCTCCTCCATTAACAACAAATAATCTTCTTTTACTCGGGTATATTTTTTTTCATTTTTATCATTGATTTTGATTTTCACGCATCTGCAGCTGTATTTCTTTCCTTCTATACCTTCTTCACGCTCCAGGATATCTATTAAGTCTTCTAAACACGTGCAGTACACGTTTAAATTTCTCACAACTCGTGCAAGCTCATGTTTTTCCTCCAACTCCCTGTTTGGATTAAAACAAGTTATCCAGCCAAATTTGATCGATAAAATCACCCATACTAGCTTTCTATAGTCATATCACGTCTACCCACTAAGTTTCAGGGATTGAATCTCACTAAATCACGTCCAAACATCCGATTGAAATTCTGCCAGTGAAAGGGAATATTTTCCCGCCAAAAATATTTTTTTGAATTTGAGAAGAACATGTCCTCCCCTAATCCTGCACGGGTGTCCCTTTAGCACTTGTCTTATGGGGTGCAAATAGTAATTTTTGGGCGTAGATAGTAATTTTTACGGGGTTCCTCCGACACATTTTTGGGGTGCTTCCGGTGCATTTCTGGGATGCCTTTAGTACTCTATCCTGGGGTATAAAACACCACTTTTCGAGCCAATTTTGCCGCAAGAGCTTATTCCCTAGAAAAGACTTAAAACAACTCTATTAGAAATAAAATGAGTCCTAGATAATGTAGTTATGGGTGAAAATGCGTCACACTTACGTGCTTATCATATTGCTATATAGACTTCGATTATACACATTTGTTATTTCGAGTCGAGTTTATCTCGCTTATCTTTTTCTCGAAATATGTGTTGGTAAGCTTTCGCTTTGGCCAAGTTCATCTTTACAAGTGACGAAAGTCATGTTGGTTATTTCAATATCTTGAAAATTGCTTTGATGAAAAATAGTGTGTGAATAACCTCTATTTAACATCCTCTAAGAATGTTTCAATGATTGAAATGAGAGTTTAGAATATATAACCTTGAATGGATATAAACATTGTATGTGTACTCATACGTGTGTAAGTCCTAAATCCTTGAACCAAAGTATGCGTACTTAACTGCTCAGGATAACCGGAACTAAAGTCCGCGTACTGCCGGAAGTTCACATCCCGTGAATTTCTGCTGGAGTTTGTGAACTGAAAACAAACTTAAACCGGTTACTTAAGTATGCGTACCGGTATGCATACTTGAGTTGGTTATTTTCTAAAAATGGTTTATTCGTGAACTTAAACTTATATAAACTAAGGAATGCATATTTGCAAACCGTTGCTATAAAGTTCATGAATCGATTCGAGTGAATCAAAATCTTTTTTGCTTCGACTGTGTCTTATATACTTCTATGATATCTAAGCAATTGAACAACTCTCTAACTAGTTCTTTTGAGTCATTTGAACTAGTTATGGTGAAGATGAATATGGTTGATATGAAAGTACTCATATGGATAACCATTTGGTTAACTACTGTTGAACCAACTAGGTATACACGTTTAGGTAAGGTTACACAAACCTAAATGGATGTGCATTTCATTTGTGTATAACAAGCTAGGTTCGATCTAACGGGTGAAAGATATTAGCTTGAATCTAATCAGGTTTTCATCTAACGGTGAATATTGAATGCTTTGTTACCAAGGTAACTTAGATTGCAAACCCTTATTTGGAGACTATATAAAGGAGAACTCTAGAAACTAGGAAAGTTAATCCCCACACCTCATGTGTGATACTAGTCGTATAATCTAGAGCCGATTCTCCTTTAACCTTAGGTTTCTACCGAGACCCTGTAGTTTAACGACTTGAAGACTTCATTGGGATTGTGAATCCATGCCCAACTATTTTCTCTATAGTTGTGTGATCTGATCTTGTTGTTTCTATCGTATTGAGTACAATTGTAAAATTGGCTAGAGATTAATTTCTCCGATAGGCAAGATAGAAAAGTAATCACAAACATCTTTGTCTCATCGTTTGTTATTCCATAATATCTTGTTTCACTAGTCGATTAAGATTATTGTGAGGTGATTGATAATTCTAGGTTGTTCTTTGGGAATATAAGTCCGGGTTATCGATTGGTTCCTGTTTACCTTGATTTATCAAAAGACGAAACAAAACTCGTAGGTATTTCTGTGGGAGACAAATTTATCTATTCCTGTAGACTTTTCTGTGTGATACAGATTTGTTTATTAAAGTATTCGACTTTCGGCCGTAGCAACTCTTAGTTGTGGGTGAGATCATCTAAGGGAATCAAGTGCGTAGTCCTACTGGGATCAGAAACGTAAAGAGCGCAACTGTACCTTGGATCAGTGTGAGATTGATTGTGGTTCAACTACAGTCAATACCGAAGTTAGTTTGTAGTAGGATAGTGTCTGTAGAGGCTTAATAAAGTGTGTGTTCAATCTGGACTAGGTCCCGGGGTATTTTTGCATTTGCGGTTTCCTCATTAACAAAACTTCTGGTATCTGTGTTATTTCTTTTCCGCATTATATTTTTTTATATAATTTAAATATCACAGGTTGTGCGTTAAGATCAATCAATTAGAATATCTAACCTTTGGTTGTTGATTTAAATTGATTGACACTTGAACATTGGTCTTTGGTACCGTTCAAGTTGTTTCACATAATAATCAGGCTCACGGATTTCTATCTGTTTGATTTGCTGATTACATTGTGAAACAGAGATATTAAACTCTTTGATATATGTTACTCTAGATTGAGTCTGACTGCCTAGTTGATTCTCTAGAAAGTATATTGGAGTAAGTCCTATCAGATTGCATAATGAATTATTGGGTGTGGTTGTTAGACCCCCGCTTTTTCAGGTCCCAGTAACCATATTAAGGTAGAACCGATCCTTGTGTTTGGTATAACCGTACACCCATGATTGGTGTGTTGATTTGATCAATCAGATAGTTCTTGGAAATCAGATGAACCAGTTCTAAACTTGTTTGGAAGTGTGGTATAATCGGTTCCAAGATTGTAAATATGAAATAGGATTTACAAAGAATTAAGATGTCGACATACTTTGAACATGTTCAGTAACTCTTATCTTTTATTGTTCAAAGATATTCCTTAATAGCTAAAGGAGATCCCGGACCGAAATAAGTTGAGAATCTTTTAATTAAGGTTGTTAATTTTTATATGTTTTTAATTACCGGCAATTGAAATGCATATCTCTGGAAAATAAAAATTGGTAATGTGCATTTACTAACTGGAGATTTTCTAGTAAGATTTTGGTTATTTTTGGACAGGGCATTTCTAGGAATTATGAAAACCGATTTGGAAATATATTGCATATCTTAAGAATATTTCCGTTTTGGAAATTCCTTGGTGTCAAAACTTCCTTGGTCTATAAATACCCAAGTTTGAATTTCATGTAAACTATCCTAAGAGCCAGCAAAACTACCTTGTTGTGTTGTTACTGGTGGAGCCGTCTATTCGGAGAGGAAAGTACCCTAATTAGGAGAAATCTCTTACGACAGATCGTTTAAAGACTTCTGTGGGATCAAGAAGCTCTACGAGTATCGTTGGTGGGAAACTAGATAATTGCAGTATTATTAGTTTTCAATTTGATTTGATTGACTAACGGTTGTTGAACTTTGATTGCACCTAGTTTGTTTATTCTTGAGAATCTTCTCTTCTGATATAAGATTCACTCAAACTAGATCGAAGTGTTGACGAGATATTTACTACTGTTTGTAGATCTAAAGACGTCTTATGATAATTCATTGTTAACAGACTCCGTTCTGTGCGTGATTGATCACAAGAGATTCAAGTTGTTATGTGCAGGTGTTTATTGAAGATTTAAGAAGATTTGAAGATGAAGAAGATTTCTGATTTGGGTTCATAATCTTTTGTGTGCACAAAACCTGATCGGATGGGATCCAACTATAATCGGTTTATCTTTTGGTAGATTTGATTGATTAGTTGCGTAGATTGACATCAGTATTTAGTATCTGGATAAATTCTATTATTGATTGTAAAATATAAACTCGACTACTTGTTAGTTGTTTGTTAGATAGATCTAAACCCGACAAAGGATTTTATTGGATTAAACCGAAGAGCCTTTGTCTAACTCATATCACTGGGATTGAATAGAGTTGATACCGAACAGATTTGTTGTTCCTTTACTGTTTGGAATACAAACCAAAGGAATTGTTCCAGTGCGTGCACTTATTTAATGCCGGAAGCTCAGGGACACTGAAGAAACTAGGTGAACTATAGGTTTAGTTGCTTGGTCTCAACTATACGAAGTTAGGTTGATTTTGTATAGTGGCTTAATTCTGAGTGTATTCAATTCTGGACTAGGTCCCGGGGGTTTTCTGCATTTGCGGTTTTCTCGTTAACAAAATCTTTCTGTGTCATTTACTTTTGTTTTCCGTAATTATAATTGTTGTTATTATAATTTAAAGTAAATTACACAAACGTTAACTCCGTATTACTTGATAGTGATCCTATAGAGTTTGGTTAAGTCCGAACCTATTATCAAGTAATCACACTTTGATTGTTGTATTGTCTCGATCTTGTATCCATAGACGATCACGCAAAGTGTGAATACCGATTCGTTGTATTGTGTCGGCTCAGTCCATAGACAATCACTTTCGGTAAGAGGACTTATAGGTGGAAAAGTTTAAGATTGTGGTATATTTGGGTACCCTCGTCTTTTTAGAGTGTTTAATCTTAGAACCCAAGTTATGATGGAATCTGCTAATGTCATCATTGATGATCTGAGCAATTTTCACTATGATAATCCTCCCGCTGAATTGCCTCCAACTGAGACAATTGAGAAAGTCAAGGAAATCCCAGAATCAGTTGAAGTCGTCCCAACGGTTACTGATCCTGATATTTCTAGTGACGAGGAGAAGAGCAATAATCAGGATACTCCTGTTGAACAAGAACGTGTCCCTCCACGACACCTATGGGTTCAAAGGAATCATGATTCCAACAGTATTATTGGAGGAAGAGATTCTACTGCTTAGACAAGAGGATAACTTCAAAATATTTGCAATTTTGGTTGTTATCTATCATAAGTAGAACCGAGAAATATTGATGAAGCTCTTAGCGATCCCTTTTGGGTGAATGCAATGCATGAAGAGTTAAATCAATTTCAAAGACAAGATGTATGGGAGATCGTACCTTGTCCCTCCAATATCAATATTGGGTGTACTAAATGGATATTCAAGAACAAGTATGATGAATTTGGCACCATTGTCAGAAATAAAGCTAGACTTGTCGCTCAGGGATATTCACAGATTGAAGGTATCGACTTTGACAAAAAAATTGCTCCTGTGGCACGCCTTGAGTCCATTCGGTTGTTATTAGCTCATGCTTGTTTTCTTAAGGTTAAGCTGTTTCAAATGGACATAAAATCCGAGTTCCTAAACGGAAATTTAAAGGAAGAGGTCTATGTCGCTCAACCTAAGGGTTTTGAAGATCCTGATTTCCCAGATCATGTCCTTCAGCTGAAAAAGGCATTATATGGGTTAAAACAAGCACCTCGTGCCTGGTTCGAAAAACTAACTACTTCTCTTCTTAGGAAAGGTATTTTGAGAGGTGGAGCTGATAAAACCTTGTTTACCAAATGGAGTGGGAAAGATATTGTCATTGCTCAAGTTTATGTAGATGACATCATCTATGGATCGACTTCTGAGAAACTTGCAAAAGATTTTCAAGTCTCTCTTGGAAAGGAGTTTGAAATGAGCAATGTTGGTGAATTAAAATTCTTTTTAGGATTACAGATTCAACAGCATAAGGATGGAATTTACTTATCTCAAGAAAAATATGCTAAGGATCTTGTGACAAGGTTCGGTCTTGATAAGTCTACTCCAAAACTAACTCCTATGCCCACTACTGGTAAACTGCATCGAGATGAGAAAGGAGTAAATGTGGATCAAAAGCTTTATCGATCTATCATTGGAAGCCTCTTATATCTTACAGCTACTAGACCTGATATTGCTTTTAGTGTTGGTTGTTGTGCTAGATTTCAGGCTAATCCAAAGGAATCTCATCTTGCAGCTGCAAAGAAGATCATGCGGTATATCCAACATACTAGCGGGTATGGTCTATCCTATACTTTTGATACTAACACTGATCTTACTGCCTATTCAGATGCAGATTGAGCAGGATGTGTAGAAGACATAAAGAGTACTTCGGGGGGATTTTACTATGTTGGGTTGAATCTTGTGGCATGGAATAACAAGAAACAAAACTCACAGTCCCTCTCCACATGCGAAGCAGAATACATTGTTGCAGGTTCTTGTTGTACTCAACTTATATGGATAAAACAAATGCTTTCTGATTATGGAATTGACACTGGTGTAATGAAGATCTTTTGTGATAACTCAAGTGCGATTCGCATCACTGAGAATCCTGTTGAGCACTCAAGAACTAAGCACATTGACATAAGGTATCATTTTATTAGATATCTCTATGAAAATGGTATTATCAATATGGAATTTGTGCCTTCCGAACAACAATTGGCTGATATTCTCACCAAACCTTTAGATACTGCTACATTTCAACACTTACGGCAGTCTATTGGTGTTGTTTTGGTTCATTAGTTCTCTAGCCTTTTTCCCCTGGACTCATTCATATCTTTTGGGAAATCAAGTCTTAGAACGTCAGTGTAGTGTTGTTTCAATTTAACATTTGTTTCTACATAGAAAACAGTTTTGTTAGGTATCAAAGTATTCTTTTAAATCCTTCTTTGCTTGTGAAAGTAAGGTCGCTCTTGTTGTTCTTTCGGGAATGACATTTTATGAGGGAGAGTTCTTTTTGAACTTGTGCTTAATTGCCAAATCTTTATGGGGAGTGCGGCTGTGGAATATTGTAGGAGTTTTCTTGTATCTTTATAAACTCCTTGATGAATACACTAGTTTCGGCTATGTGAAATCATCAAAACCAGTTGATATGTTCTCTTTTGGTCATGAAGTATCTCTATGAAAATTTCATTAGGAACCCACTAGTTTTCGTACCTTTACCAATTGATATATTGACAAAAAGGGGGAGAATTAATGTGTAGTTCACACTACAAATACATATGGTTTACGGATCATTATGTAAGGGGGAGTGGTTTTCATGTGAGATGAAGTATTGACTAAGGGGGGGTGATACATATCACCATAGTATTGTTATCAAAGTTGTGATACAATTGGACTTTGATGTTGTGTAATGATACTATGACACTGTATAAAATTGATTGAGAGCAACTGTGTTCTCATTGTTATAGCTACGGATATTCAACAACTATGATGCTGAGTTGAACAAGTTTAGAATCATGGAGTACTTGGAAGTGACGAATATTTTGAGTAATGTTGAAGAACCAAGGAGATCAAGCATTTGGATGAGAAGCTACAAAGTTTATTTATTTTGTAATCCATATGTATTGATAGTTTTGTTAGTAAAATTGACAAAGGGGGAGATTGTTAGAGAACTGCTCGGTAGAACTCGCAAGCGTTGCTATCTCAAGCTTGTTTGTCAATTTTAGTGATCAATACTATAAGTTTTGATTTCTAGTCTACTTATAGTAATGTCTCGGACTAGGATAGATTGTGTAGTTGAGCTTTAGACTTCACGGCGTTCATCAATTGAAGACGAAGAACTACTAAGGAGATCTTGTGGAACTTCATCGACAAAAGGTATGTGGAGACTGAAACTCATCTATCACTCACAAAGTCTACTTCTACTCTATCTCCTTCTTGAGACAAAAGTCGTATTACTATATAGTATTCGATTATACACATTTGATATTTCGAGCTGAGTTTAACTCGCTTACATATTTCTAGAAATATATGTTGGTAAGCTTTTTCTTCAACCAAGTTCATCTTATATTCTTGAAGCAAGTCAAAAGATGATCGTGTGAAAATCGCCAAGTAACATCTTACATGATTTGTGTGATACAATCATTTGATGTAGACTCAGAATGTTTCGTATTGATTATTTCAATAACTTGAAAACCGCTTTGATGCTAATAGTTAGTGAAAAAAACTATTGTCATCCTCTAAGGATGTTTCAATGATTGAAATATAGTTTATAACACTTAACCATAATTGGATTATAGACATAGTATGCGTACTTGCATATATGTTGATCCAAGACCGGTATAGTACGCATACTCGTATGCGTACTGGGAAGGTCGGGTAAAGTTCGGGAGCCTTGGTATGCGTACTCATACGCGTACTGGTAAACTCAGTTGAAGTCCGAGAACTTCTGTATGCGTACCCGTACGCGTACTAATTCAACCGTTGTTTTGGATGTGTGATAGTATGCATACCCGTTCGCATACTGTCGGACACAGTCCAAGTCTGGCTACTTAAGTATGTGCACCCGTTTGCATACTTGAGTGAGTTAAGTTCTATAATCGGTTTGTTCATGAACTAATACATTTATATATTAAGGAATGCACTTTTGCAAACCGTGGCTATAATGTTCATGACTTGATTCGAGTGAATCAAAATCAATTTTTCTTCAACTGTGTCTTGTACGCTTCTATGAGAATATAAACATTGAAAAACTCTATAACTAGTTTCAATTGAGTCATTTGAACTAGTTGTTGATAAGATGAATATGGTTGATAAGAAAGTATTCATATGCCTAACTTCGGTTAACTATTGTTGAGCCAACAAGGTGTATACGTTTAGGTACGATTACCCATATCTAATTGAAGGTACAGTTCATTTGTGCGTAACAAGATAAGACAATTTAACGGTGGAGAGATATTGCTTTGGTTTCAAGCAAACTTAGCTCGGCTCTTAGATCAGGTTTCATCTAATGGTGAATATTAATTGCTTTGTTTTAAAGCTATCAAACCCTGGTTTGAAAACTATATAAAGGAGAAATCTAGCAACTGGGAAACCTAATCCCCACACCTCTTGTGTTATACTAGTTGCGACTAGAGTCGATTCTCCTTTAACCTTAGGTTTTTCACGAAACCTTGTAGGTTAACGACTTGAAGACTTCATTTGGATTATGAAGCCATACCCAACTATTTTCTCTGTAGTTACGTGTTCTGATCTTGTTGTTTTCTATCGTGATTGAGTACTATCTTCTCTAAGATTTGCTCGAGATTTAATCTCCGATAGGCAAGATAAAAATTAATCACAAACATCTTTGTCTCATCGTTTGTGATTCCACAATATCTTGTTTCGCTACCATACGATTAAGATTATTGTGAGGTGATTGATATTTCTAGGTTGTTCTTCTGGAATATAAGTCTGGTATATCAATCGGTTCCTGTTCACCTTGATTTATCAAAAGACGAAACAAAACTCATAGGTTTATCTGTGGGAGACAGATTTATCTATACAATAAACTTTTCTGTGTGAGACAGATTGGTTTATCAAGTCTTCGACTTTGGGTCGTAGCAACACTTAGTTGTGGGTGAGATCAGCTAAGGGAATCAAGTGCGTAGAATCCGGCGTGGTTCTAGAGGCGTAAGGAACGCGACTGTACCTTGATCAGTGTGAGATTGGTTAGGGATCAACTACATTCCAGTCCGAAGTTAACTTGGAGGAGGGTAGTGTCTGTAGCGGCTTAATAAAGTATGGTGTTCAAATCTGAACTAGGTCCCGGGGTTTTTCTGCATTTGCGGTTTCCTCGTTAACAAAACTTATGGTGTCTGTGTTATTTCTTTTCAGCATTATATTTGTTTATATAATAGAAATATCACAGGTTGTGCGTTAAGTTCAATCAGTTCTTGAATCCGGCCTTTAGGTTGTTGATTGAATTGATTGACACTTGAACATTGGTATTTGGTACCGTTCAAGTTATTTCTCTTATTCAATTAGGCTCGCAAATTCCTAGTTGTTTGATTGCTGATTGAATTGAGAAATTGAGATATAACTCTTTGATATACTTTTCTTAAGATTGAGTCTGACTGTCTAGTTGATTCTCTTGAAAGTATATTGGAGTTAGTACATACAGATTGTTAAGCGAAATATTGGGTGTGCTTATTAGACCCCCGTCTTTTCAATGTCCATTAAGCTTAGTTATATATATTTCGAGAACTAATTATCAAGATAAACTTGACTCAAAATTCTTGTTATGCTTGCAATAGTCTTAATTAGTCGGGCGACAACGTCTCATAGATAGAAGAATGAATATAACTTGAGAAATAGGTGGTTCAGTCTTCACTTACCTTTTGTTGAAGAAGTTATCCAAAAGCTTTGGTTGATCTTCGTCTTCAAACGGTAGAACATAGTGATGTACGATTCTCAACTACACACTTCTATCCTAATCCGAGACTTAACTAATTGTAGACTAGAAATCAAGATATAGTTTTGATCAACTAAATTTGACAACAAGATTATTGATATAGCAACACTTGTGAGTTCGACCGAGCAATGCTCTAACAAATAGTGAAGTTTGTTTTTCTTGCAAACTTATCCTACGATACACGTACTTAATTTTGTAGTTGGTATGTGGTAAGCTGGCTAGCAGTATTCTCGTAATACTCACTAGAGAGGGAAGTATCATAATTAGGTGAAACCCCTTACGTCCTCTTCAGTTAAAGTATTCTTTGGGATCAAGAAGCGTCTAGTAATACTGTCGGCGGTATACTAGAATCGTATTGTTATTTTAGTTTTTGATTATTAATTTGATTGACTAACTGAAAAAGCAGGGGTCTAACAGCCACACCCAATATTTCGTTCGGCAATCTGTAAGGAATAACTCCAATATCTTACTGGACTAGATCCAGGGGTTTTTATGCATTTGCGGTTTCCTCGTTAACAAAATCTTGTTGTGTTTTTTATTTTTCAATTTCCGCAATTATAATTGTTTATTATAATTAGAAGTTAACTCCGCTTTACTTGATAGTGATCCTATAGAGTTTGGTTAAGTCTGAACCTATTATCAAGTATCATACTTCGTTGTTGTATTGTCTTGATCTTGTATCCATAGTCAATCACACAAGTTATCTTGTTGTTGTAGTGTCTCGATCTTGTATCCATAGACAATCACACGAAGTGTGAACCGATTTGTTGTATTGTCTCGACTCAGTCTATAGACAATCACTTTCGGTAGAGGACTTATAGGTGGATAAATTAAATATTATGGTGTATTTGGGTACCCTCGTCTTTTTAAATTGGTATCAGAGCAGGAAAACATGAAAAGATTTAACAATCTGTGTTTGGTGCGATCCAACCAAGAATTGAATCTAATGACTGATTCTGTTAACATAATACAAGATACCAAGAGTTCTGAATTAACTCTTGATAACGAGAATAACATTAATTCTTCGAATATAGAAACATCTCAGTCAAAATAATTATACGAAAAATTTCTTTCATGTTCAACCGAACTAATTCATGCATTAGAAAGAGAATGAAAGCTTCTAGACAATATAAGATGTCTGTAAGCCAAGAATGATCAACTTGTTATTGATCTTTCCTCCTCAAAGGTTGAAATAATTCTCAACATATACAGAATCTTGAGGACAAAGTAAGTGCTAGTCTTTCTCGAGCGGAACTTTTAGAGAAAGATCGTAATGATGCTCTTGAAAAAGTCTATTTGTTGGAAAAGAAAGTTCCTGAATCTGAAGCAAGGATTAACTCTCAACAAGTAAGTTTCGAAGAGAAAGAAGGTATATATATCTCTCGATAAAAACACCTTGAGGCCAATCTAACAGGAGCTATTGATAAATTCAAGAAGCTAGAAGAAGAAAATTTGCACTTGAAAAAACGCATTGATAGCTCAAACAATATAACCTCAATGTTAGAAGCAAGTAGAAATCATCGTGACTGAGATGTTTCTATATTCGAAGAGGTAAAATTTGTTAAAGCTACAAATTCTTCTCAACCAGAGGCTTCCACTAATGCTCATATTTCTTGTAAAGAAGAAAAGCCTGTCATGCCTAAGAATTGTGTTCAACCAGACTCGTCAAGAGCAACCATCAAAGAGAACACTTCTGCTAATGTTAAGAAAGAAACAACGTTGAACAAAGATAAGAAGAAGAAGAAAACTCGTCGAGATCCAATGCAAGAGGATCCACAAAAAGGTAACATTAAAACTCATACTTCATATGTTACTAAGCATTGTTGTTATTGTGGTAATAAAAGGCATGTGGAATGGGGATGCAAGATACGTAAGATAGAAGATACACTTTCTTTTGTATCAAACGAATTGGCTAAGATTGCTCCCCAAAGGAACTGGGATCGATATTGTCCAAAGTTTAGGAAAAAGAATTATTATAAAGAAAGTTTAAATTTTGCCTATCGCTCGACAAGGTCATCTTATAAAAGACACGAATATAGAAAGAGAGATGACTTTGTAAATGCAAAGACAAGATCTGATGTTCCAAATTGGAGAAAGGTTGTTTCGAAAAATATACAAAAAGGCAAGGGTCCTAATGGTATGAAGGAGAATGCTGCTCCTGCAAAACCCTTCTCTAAATGGGTCCCGAAGTCCTCCATAGCCAAGAAGGAACCAAAAGTTAGTCACAAGAATGACTCTCAATTGTTAAATATTGATAACAATGTTTACAAGAGTCTCTTTGAAAGACTAAAGAAAGACTTCATGTTGTCTAAAGTCTCTTGTACTAATGAACGTTGTGATAATGACATTCTTCATCACAAGTCAAAAAAGAAAAAGAAAAGATGGAACAAGAGAAAACAAACCAAACAAGAGGTCAAGAATGATGATTCTGTCCTAGTCCCTTGTGACAAAGATGACAAGGCTCAAATAAACACAACCTAGTTGTGTTGGAATGTGCATGCTCACCTTTGTGCTCAATATTATGAAGGGTGAGGAATCACATGAAATTGAGCACATGACCTCTCGGTTATTATATGACTAATTAACATCTTTTGAGAGATTTCTTTTCTTCTATACCCATACCTTCTCTACCTATATTTGAGCGTTTTATAGAAACGGTAATTTTGAGTTTATGATGTTGATTTCTACAGGTCATATATGTGTAGCTCTTGTTTTTACGATTAAAGCGAGACAAAAATCACTGAATTCGGACATTGTATGCAAAAGTTATGCCTAAAATAGTTTCCTATTGGATTCATGTTGTAATCGGTCCTGGTGATTGATGTGACCGGTCACAAGCAATCACCGTAACCGGTCCTGGTGATTGTTGTGACCGGTCACAAGCAATCACCGTAACTGGTGATTGGTGTGATTGGTCCATACGAAGGAGTGTAAAACTGTTTTGCCCATAACTTCTTCGTCCGAACTCGGAATGACCTCATTCTTTTTGCGTTGGTTTCGTAATTCAATTTCCTACAAGATTGAGGTAATTGCAATACTTGATTTTCTGTTGAATATTTTTGGTGTATTGCATTTGAGTTTATGAGATCACCATTGTTTTTCAGTCTCATATATTGGCCCACTTCCTTATGGTTAGTGACTTTTGAGTATCCGATCTTTGGATCATATCTTCGTGATTGCTATATCAAAATCATAGGAAAGTTGTGATGTTGTAGCTCATATGTAAGTCACTTATACTAGTGTTTGTTTATGTTCTATAAACTAAATATTTGGTATACATATGAGAACTCTGGGTTTTTGGGATGTCTGATTTCGATTTTCATAACCTTAATATTCGATCTCATATGATGTAACCCTTATGGTTTGTGTGACTTTTTGATTTAGCGGGATTAAGTTCTAGCTCATGTTGGTAGGCTTTATCAAAGGATCATAAGATGTTCCGATTGAAACTCATATGTGAAAAGTCACAATATGTTGAATCAATTTGTGTTTACATGAGTTGTGTTTAGCATAAACATATGTGTTTCGGGTTTTCAACTTTTGCTATTGGCACGCATTAGTTAAAAACCGATTCAACCTTTCTTTGGTAAAGGTTGCTCTTGTTGTTGTTCTTTTGTTCTTGCGAGAGGATGACAACATATTGGGGGAGAGTTCTTATGTGAACTTGCGCTTAATGATATATCTTTCTGGGGAGAAGAGGATGCGGAATCTGAGGTAACAAATTCGTTAGTTAATCGTTTTCCTATTTAAGAAAAGCCTGTTTATGTTGCATATATTTTGCTTTTGCTTAACAAAATTTCGGTACAATTGATATATTCCATTATGATGTGTATGGATGTGTGATTCAATTGTTTCCGGTTAAGAAAAATTGTGTCAATTTATTTGGCTTATTGTTTGGTATCTTCTTTATTGTTGGGTATCAAGTGTTTTTGCTTAACGAAATTTCGGTGCAATTGCAGTGCTATAATGTCTATGTTTGTTTTAATTGCTTCCGGTTAAGAAAATAATGGTGCAAGTCAATTTATTTTGGTTTGTATGTATTGTTTATGGCTTAACAAAATACAGGATCATTTGTTTAGTCCAATTCGATTCCGGATAAGAGAAACTAAGTTAATTTTGATCTTAGTTAGACTTATCAAATTGAAGGATTCGGTTATTCAAGTCTAATCGAATGCCTTGAAAAGAAAAACTAGGTTAGTTACAATGATATTTCATAGCGGATGATCCTTTGAACTTACAAGCACGTAGAAGACTAATCAATAATCCACAAGCAGAAAGTGATTTTAATATTAGAACTAAACAGGTTTGCAAACCTTTGATAGTTGGCGAAGTCAAGACTCAAGAGTTTTCAGATCGGGTTTGCAAACCTTGGCAGTTCGCGAAAGTCAGGCCGCAAGGGTTTGCAAACCTTGGCGGTTCACGAAATTTAGATAGTAGGGGTTTGGAAAACGGGTTTGAGAACCTCTTAAGTCTGCAAAATTTATACCGACTTTGGTAAAACATACAATTATGTTTACCTATCACCAAGCAATTCTTTTTCTCATATAATTATTGAAGTATTCCCAATAGCCATAAACAGTATGCATTGTTGCTTGGGCAATTTACAAATGATAAACTTGAAAAAAAATAGTTCTTGAACAATAAATTATTTTTAACTAAGATTGTTAAGGATCTACGAACATCCATTGCTTGAATCATATTTCGAGAGTTTAACCAAGACAAGCTTGAACTCGAAATTTCTTTTTTGGAATATCAAATCTACTAAAATCATACGACATATTGTCATAGGATATAATGGTAAATGTCGTGAGTAAATAGGATACGTCAGTATTCACATACATCTTTCTTGATGAAGTTCTCGCAAATGTCTTTGTTTATTCTTCAGTCTTTGAGGAGATTCACTGATATCTGATACTCAACTACTATACTTTAATCCTTGTCCGAGACTTGACTTTAGTAAACTAGTAATCAAGATATGTTTTTTTTACATCTAACATTAAGAACAAGATTGAGATAGAAAAACCTGCGATTTCGACCTAGTGATGCTCTAACAATTGCACGAGCTGATTGCCTAGGTGGTATCTGGCTATCCTATGGTACTTCTTGGCTTCTCTGCATCGCCTTCCTCCTATAAAATGAACGAAAATATTCTTACAATATATCATCGGAAGTATGTTTGAGCTCATATTTCAAGGTCCGACAAACAGGAGTTTGATCTGACGATCTTTTGTAACAACCTTATCATATCAAAAATTGTTAGTACGATTTACCGTAAATCCAACTGCCGATTTTTTTTTATAATGATAAGAGAGTTCCTGAACTGGTAAAAGACGATTTTTTATAGAAATAACAGCTTGTCTTCTGCGTTTTCGAAAGCTTATCTTACACCATTTCCTTTGCCTTCATAATTTTCACTGATTTGGGGGAATCTTTTATCTTCATTGAAGAAGGTGGTTCCATTCACGTGAAAACTCTGGCTCTTCAGATAAACGTCTTTCTCATTGAAGAGATAATAAATGTATTTTTAATGAGATAGCCTGATTAGCAATTGATCGAATAATTCGCAAGTTGTTTGTGAACACGATTTAATTCACGTCTTTTTGGCGGTCAATTGGAGGATCAGTCAACATTCATGTTTGATCCGAACTATATGACGCTTAATATTCGTTACCCAACTCAGACGAGTTACCACAGTTCTACTCATTTATTTCCTTGCTTTTTCAATGGGATTCGAACTCATAACCTTTAGATCCCTGACTTAGTCCTAGACCACTAAACTACTTGAGTTTCTGTTGTAAAACCCCGTGCATTTTATACATAGTCAAACTGAAGTTGCAAACAAACTATTTAACCATCAAAAATGCTTCTTTGTCATTTAATTTATGTCGGGTTTTTTGTGTCATATTTATGGTTTTTTTTTTTTTTTTGCTAGGAAAGAAAATATATTGATAGCTAAATAGAGTTACAAGACTGATCCTTCTGTAGAGAGTTTAGAAGGAAACTTGGTGGAGCAGAGTTCCACATTGAAACACCATTGGTTCTGGCGTTTTTCGCCATTACATCCGCTACCCCATTAGCATCCCTTTTAACATGGGAACAAGTCCAAAAACGAAATTGTTCTAATAAATGTCTACATTCTTGGACTATACTATTAGTTGTCCATCGGATATTTCCCACAGATCCATTTATTGCTGCTACTACATTTTTATTGCCACCTTCTAAATGTAGATTAAGAACTCCTTTTTCATTTGCCCACTTTATAGCTTCCAGATATGCTACTGCTTCTCCTTGCTCTTCATTTATTGATGCTGATCTTTCTCCTTTGGCGCCCATAAAGTTTCCTACAGAGTTACCCAGAATTAGTCCTATGCTAATTTGGGTATTTCCATCAATAAATGATACATCAAAATTCATTTTCAAAACATTCTCCTTTGGAGGCATCCATCTGTGTTCCTGTTGCACTTGATTAGTATCATGATTAACATTCAAAGAAGATTCCCAATCAGATACAAACCTATTTATTGTGTTAATATACTCAGTAGTTCTAATTTTTATTTTATCAAAAACCACTGAACATCTTAATTTCCATATGTGCCAGAGTATAGATCCAAGCAATCTTACCTGCTTTTATGTATTTGTATTAAATAATTGATTAGATTTAAATATATTTTCAAGCCATTCAATGAAATTAACACTCCTGCAAGTTGCAATCAGGTTACTATCTATAGCATTCCAAATGTTAAGAGATACAGGACAATCTATAAATAGATGATGCAAAGTTTCAGTGTTATTTCCACACAGGGGACCAGTGCTTGGTATGTTATCAACATATCTAGAAAGCTTATCCCTAGTAGGAACACAATTATGCAGACACTTCCATAGAAGGTGATGGATTTTTGGTGGTAATTGAACCTTCCACAGCCTCTACCAAGAAAATTGACTACTATTAGTAACCTGTCTAGGTTGTGATTCTTCAAGCAGAATATTATAAGTAGATTTAACAGTGAAAATTCCATTTCTATTTCATGTTCATCTTATTTGATCATTTCATATCATAGGGAATCTTATTCTACAGATCTTATCTACTACTGGTTTTGGAAAAAGAGCAATTAAAGTGTTTATGTTCCAATTCCTAGTATCTTTGTCTATTAACTGGCTAACATATTCCATATTAGAAAACATAAAAGTAGTAGGCAGCTTTGTATCTATATCTGGTACCCAAGTGTCAGTCCAAATATGGACTTTGGTAACATCAGCTATCTCCCAACAATGATTTCTTTTCACAATATCCAGACCATCCAAGACCCCCCTCCAAATCCAAGATCCATTACTACTTACCTCACCTGATAAAGGCTCACAATCTGGAAAATATTTGTGTTTCAAAACCTGAACCCAAAGGGCATTTGGATCCTGCAACATTCTCCAAGCTAATTTTGTTAGCAAAGCAAGATTAGAAATGACACCCCCCACCCATGTTTAGGTTCAGCAACATTATCCCAATTTATCAAGAACAATCCTTTTTTATGGTCTGTTTTGTTCCACCAGAATCTCCTCTGGATGGAATCAATTCTATCAGTAAGTTTTTTTTGGCATCTTAAAAACAGACATTTGATGAGTCCCTAAAGTTCCAAGAACATTTTGAGTCAAAACTGTTCTTCTCGGTTGATTAAAAAAAATTGATTTCCATCCAGGCAATCTTTTATCATAACTAGCATGCCAGCAAAGGATTCAATTTTATTTTATTTTTTGCAAGAGTAAGGAACTCCTAAATATTTGTCATTTAAGCTCATTCTTTGTATGCCTAGTATATTAGTCATACTATTTTTAACATGATCATCAGTTTTTGGACTAAAAGCAATACCTAACTGATAGACGCATTTATGTGTCTATTTTCATCTCTTTTATGTATAGTG
>JAJJMB010006998.1:5835540-5900649 GCA_023531105.1 Papaver atlanticum | reverse complement strand
ATCGAATCCTATTACCACTATTTTTACTACAATTAAAACTCATATCACTAACTTTCCAAAGTTAATGGCTTGACCAGATGCTTTAGAGAATTTATCAATGATATCATACAGATATTGAACCTGAGCAGCATTAGCCATAGTAAAAATGAGCATATCATCTGGAAAAAATAGATGAGAAATAGCAGAACCCTTCATAGAGACTTTATACCATTAATCTTTTTGTTTCTTTCATCTTAACCAAGAGATTTTGAGAACACATCAAGACAAAGAATAAACAAATAGGGAGACAGGGGATCTCCCTGTCTCAGGCCTCTAGAAGGCACAAATTGTTTGCCAGGAGCTCTGGTAGAAGTGGTAGTCACACATTGACTAACCAACTGGCACCAGTCATCACTAAAGCCTAGAGTCTTAAGGCAGTCCATAAGGAAAGGTCATTCAATTTTATCGAAAGCCTTACTCATATCCAGCTTTATAGCTAACAAACCTTTCCTAGTTTTACTTTTTTTACATAGTAACTATAACCTCATGGGCTATCACTATATTATCGGTCATTTGCCTACCTTGCACAAAGACAGTTTGGTAAGGAGAAACTATTTTACTAAGCATAGGTTTTAATCTATTAGCTAAAAGCTTATATATAATTTTATAAGAGGTGTTACAAAGACTAATAGGCCTAAAATCAGCAGCAGTTTTGGGACAATTAGTTTTAGGAATTAAAGAGAGAAAATTATGATTATTTTCTCTTCGGATGTACTTACTGTGAAAAAAAGGATAGAACCCAGGTGGGAAACCATCAAGACCCTGAAAAATCCATGGTTTCATCTTAAACACCACATCTTTTATTTCATCATGAGTAGGCATCCTTATCAAAGCAGCATTATCACAATTAGTAATGCAAGGTGATAAAACATCTAGAAAGGAATTATCACAACATGGATTAATAGTACTGCTCATATCAGCAAAGTGATTAAAGAGATTATCAGCAATATCATCTCTAGAGGATAACCATCTGCTAGGACTATCTAGTATAACCTTAATGCTAGTTTTTTTCTTCGTGAAATTTATCCTAGTACGGAAATAGTCTGTGTTTCTGTCATCAAATTATCCTAGTAAGGAAATAGTCTGTGTTTCTGTCATCAAATTTGGTGAAGTGCATTAAACGTGGATCAACAAATTCTCCAATTTTAATCCAATTTCAGATGTTTGACTGCATAATTGGTCGTATTCACATTTTACTTAGGCGATCAGTGTGCGAATATTTACCAATTCGAATTTTTGCTGCAGACCGAATTGATAACTAGACTCCTAATAAGTCTTTGGCAAAGTCAAACTTTCCCTTTGGCCAAACCATTCTACAATAAAGTGGACAAACTCAATTTAAGATGTTTTAGTTAGTCATGTTGGATTGTTAGGTAAAACATGAGTTACATCACAAACGCTTCTGCAACCCACATGAAAGTTTAGTGTCAACAACACTAATCCACAGGCAAAACATTAATTATACCAATGCGTAGGAAATTTGTTCGAAAAGATTGAACATCCCCTCAAGATAACGGGGAGAAATGATGATGATGATAACATGTAACAGCTATATGGGATAAGACCTCCACGCCATATCATCATTCGGTACAGCCACAGCCATTCTTATCTCCTTATCTTATCTATCTTTGAAAAAGATTTTCAAGTACTGAACCCAGAAATTTAATATATTAATTAACAAATAAAGCCCTCCCCCCATATCGATATTTATCTCCAACTCATCCCCACGTCATTGTCCTTATCGTGTACTTTATCTCTCTACTAGATATGCGTGAGATTCTACAAAGGTTAAGGGACTTAAATAATATATGATGTTGTTAACTTTTAGTCCACAGTTTAAGTATGTATTTGTTACCGCCTCCTTGGCTCTCAATTCAATTTCAGCACAGCAACTTTTGAGATTTAACATCCTTTTTTTATATTTGAGTGACTAATGACATGACATTCCTCGTATCTGTGGAGAGGTGTCACGAAACACGATTCATGCCAGCAATAGTGTATTTTTTTGTTTCTTTCAAGTAAAGATTGAATCACCAAATTAAACACTTTGAAATTACATTAAGATGAGTTTATGCACCCTAATCTCGCTATGAAGGCAGACATCAAGTACAGTTGCATCAAATGGGTTGCCGAAAGTGGATAAATAAAAGTAGCTACTGGTCACCACCAAAAATGGGTTACTTTGCCTTATATATTCCTTCTTATCCTCTTTAAAAGTGTGCACTACCTACGATAGAGACTCGAAACAAAGCAATAACCACTGCCTGCCTCCGACATCCAGGTTTTGAAATTTATCAGATATGGGATGCAAATTCTTCTAAACCCCAACATGCTTAACACACAATGTCCCAACAATCTTAACACAAAATCTGAATTTCGTGTCCAGGGTGGTTTGTTTTTCGATGCTGAATTACAGATAAGAAAAGTTTTGATTCCAAACGCACCTAAAATTAAGAACAGAATAAGTACATTTAACGGTTACATTAGAGCAGTATTCAGCTCATAATTAGACTTCCGAGTAAACATTTAGTTTTAGAGGAATTTAAGTTATTTAACAAAAGTATTAAGGGCTTCTCAACAACTTTCATCAAGGGCGTAATAATTATTCCCTGGCCAAAAAAAAGGTCCCATTATGGAGGTTTCTTTAATTAACAAAAGCTCCTTTCGATTTTAAGAACTTCAAACTAAGTCCTTCAATCACAAACATTTTCATGGAGATCTGTAAGAGAGAAGCTTCTCGTTGGTTTATAACTCTTAATCTTCCTTTCACGGTGATTACGATTTGAAACATACGAAGTGGAACTATCAGAATCTTCTTCACTTTCATCATCTTTATTATTCCGATCGGAATCGCTTTCTTCATCCTCTTGTTCTTGTTGATAATCTTCATCCTCGTGAAGTGTCAAAAGAGGCATCGAAATTGGGTTCGCAGAACTATAAAAATTCCTTGATCTTGATAATTTATAGGCTATTAAAGTCCTCCTCCTTTTATTAAATGGATTCTCAGTTTTAACTAAACTGTTTACTGTTGTCACTTCTGATAAATTCCCAAACGATTTTGATTTCCCTGTGAAGTAATTTGATAATCCTCTCCTGTAATCACGTAAACAGAACCATGATTAGATGATATTCGAATGATTCAAAATTAGATATTCAAATGATTCAGATAGAAAAATTACTTGATAGGAAGAGAATCTTCGAGTGAATCCATAGAAGACAGAGCACCATTCAAATTCTTACTTCCAGCTTCATTCTCATCATCATCTTCGCTGTCATCAAAACCGTCGACTGAAGAATTATCAGAAGATAAATCTGGATCTACTGAAAAGCATGAAATCCTTGTAATTTCTTCTTCATTGCTAGAACTTGAAGAAGAAGAAGATGATGACAAACTCAATCTGTGTTTGTTGCTAACATACGCATTAGGTGCAGATGAGGAACCACCACCACCTTGAAATCCAACCGTGTGCCCTACTGAAACTTCTCTACTGCTATCAAAAACCAGAGACATTTTTCCTTTTTCTTCTTCCCTGTTGTTTCGTCGTTGCTAATGTGCGCCGTCTGTGGGATTCTGAGACTAACCTTCACCTCTTTTAATGGTGGTTTTGAGCAGAGACAGTAAATTTGAAGGAATTATAGTTATAATAACAATTAGGTTTGTTGTCATCAATAGATGGTTTGATGAAGAACGATAAAGAGTGCGTAGGATAAGGGTGTGGGGAGAAGGAATGGATAATAATCAAAGGACACGGGAGTAAGAAATGGGAAACGGGAAAGTTTTTATATAGAGAGAGAAAGAAGGTAATGTTCACTTGTGGTGTGTTGGCCACATAAAGGAGGACGTTGTTTTGACACGATCTCTATGGGTATTGACATGCGTGGCAATGGATAAACACAAATATCATAGGTGGTGGTGAGAGAATGTAGAAGGTTATCGTTATCAGTAAGCTGATGTGGATAGATCCTCTCTCTCCTCTTTTCTCTTTGACCAAACAACGAGCAAAAAAAGTATTTTCTTGGAAAACTTAAATCCTTGATTGTCCGGTTTTGGTTTGATTCTTCAGATCTAACGGACAGATCGAATCTGTTTCCATGCACATATTTATTTTCCAATAATAAAAATTAGACAATTTTTATGGTTTTCTCATCGGGGTATGATGGTTTCACCAAAATATGAGGACTTGTTTTCATATTCTCCAATTAGGTTCTTTTGGTGGATTTGGATTTGCATTGTTATCAAGCATGTTCTGGATGAAAACGATTTACTTCGTCAGATATGGAGATCGTTTTTAAAGGAATTAATTTGGGCATATTACTTCCCTTTTATGGAAGCATCTGATATTTTTGATGATCAAGAAACAAAATGGTTTAAAACCATTATAAGGATTTCCAATCCTTCAAGGGGCTACAGAAGTTTAATAGGATTTTCATATCTCGTTTCTTTAAGTTTCGATTGTAAATCTTGTACCATATATATTGTCCTGTTTATTAATGTAATTGATCAATGTAATCCTTCAGACCTCAATTTAAATGAGGTATTCTAATAAATAAATTTTAGGGTTTTTTTATAGCCCCCTGTTTCCATAAAAAAAAAAAAAAAAAAAAGTAAGCTGATGTGGTAATTCTTATTGTTTTGACAAATTTTATCTTTTTAAAAGGGTAAAAAAAGAAGGTGAAATGTACTGGCATACTAGCTTGGATATGCCAGGTATATCGTACCCATAGGTCCCATACTTGATTTTAGCATTAGCGTCCGATTTATCTTCGTGTTTTATATCCTTTTTTTTTTCTCCATTATGTGAATCTGATTCGTCTAGATTAGACTGAAATCACTAACGCTGCACAGGAATCGAACTGGACTAGAACCAATAAATCATATTCGGAGTCGGACCGAAACCGGATAAGGAGGGCACAGGGAATGGTTCCCGTTTTCAGAACCGGTGTATATGGGGTACAGGTACCGGTTCTGCTATGATTCCCGACCTAACCGGTACCTAAAGAACCGATCAATATAAACCGTTGATAAATTTATAGAATTAAATCTGGGCTATTCATTTTAGGTTAAGATTAAAAATATCTCTTTCGCGGTTTGGTTCACTTCATCTCTTCTTTCTTCTTCTTCCTCCTCATACCTCCAGCTTCTTCTTCTCTTTCGCAGAAGATGATGAAGAATTGAAAATCCAAATAAACCTTCTCCTTACTTCGCCCTTTGAATTTGTGATTTCTTTCTTTCATTGTTACAGGAATAGAGATTGGTGGTAGCTATTGCTTATCGTCTGCAGGGTTCCATGCCGAAGCTAATTGGTTTCTTACTTTACCATCAACAACGCATGTTCAAAGGAGATTTTAGTCATACATCGCTGCAAGAAACCAATCAATTTGGTAAGCAATCTATATAATTTGAAGACAAGTTGCCATTCAAAGAATCAAAACTATCAACGAAGTGTGTTTGATTTTGTTCGTAGAAAACGAGATCTATAATCATCTGAAAATTTTGACGGATGATGTTTTTTTGGAATCCACTGAATGGGCTTGTAAATCAAGGTTTGGTTATTACAAATGTATAAGCAAAACATATTTTGACTCAAGATTTCAGCATAATATCAAACTTTCATGAAAGCAGAATTTAGTGTTTATAATATTTTTCTCAAACTCTTTACTGTAAACTTCTAGATCTACATAATTGTGAGTAAATTAAGAAGATAAGGAAAAGATTCTCCTCCTTCTAGGCTATTTTTGATGCAGCTTCATTTGATTTCATTGTTATTGACCTCAGAATTTGAGATAGGGAAAATACCCGGTACCAGACTTGTACCAGACTGGTCTTTCAAGTACAGGTACAAGTATAGGTCCAGGTACTTAGATAGAGAACCGGTCTGTAAGAGGTCAAGTACCGGGTTCCTAGGAAACCCGGACCGTACCGGCCCATATGCAGCCTTAGAAATCACCTTGCTCATCTGGATCCGACTCAATGTGTTTATTTTTTGAGTTAGACTTGACTCAACTGACTTAAGAATTTATGAGTCAATGACTTGGTCCGATGATTCAAGGGTGCTTTGTTCTCCGACTCAAACGGGTCCGAGTCAAGGGTTAGGTCTAAGTCAAGTAGCAAGTCAGATCTGTCTCAAACTAAAAAACAAACGGTCTTCCGAGTCAAAAAATAAGAAATATGATGTTAGTGTTCGATCACTTTTATCTACCTATCATAGCAAAGTCGAAGATTTTAGTAAAACATAGAAGGATCATATTATGGGTAAAGCCAACGGAAAATATCTAAAAATATTTCGAATTCGAGTCTTGACTTAATTTTTTTGAAAAGAACGAACCAAGTGAGAGAAGCTCATTGAACTTTGCAAATTTGAGTTTAAGGACCTAATAGGCGAGTTTTTTAACCTAACAGCGCGTCCTGAACTCTAATATCATTATGAGTTCCGAACCTAATTGAAATCGGAAGTCCATGAACTTCAATTTCACTTTGAGTTTGCGAATCCAATTGAACTCAAAGTTCCTGAACTCAGAAACTCACTCATGTCTACGGATCTACTTTGTGAGTTCGCGAACCTAAAGGTGCAATCGACCAGTTTCTATTATTAGGTCTATGTACTTTCCTTCTTTGATTTTCAAATCAAAAAATTTACACACTTACGAATTGCTATTCTTAGCAAATCCCCTTGCAAGAAAAGTTCTAGTTCTTTCCATGAATTGATTTAACTTTTGAATCAAGTATTTATATCTTGTTTTAGGCAATTGACACATTGTGTGCATATTATCTATTCTTAGTAGTTTAAAGTCATCTTCAGAAGTAATTCATTTATGTTTACTCAACCCTGAATTTGTCTAGTACTTCAAACTATGCAAAGTTACTCAATGAAAGTCAAGTTCTGACTAAAGAAATAATTTTTTTGTATCTTAGGAAATGGCCTAGATTTTAACAGTTAAGAAATAACTTGGGTTGTAAGAAATTCATTGTTTAAATCTTAAGTAACATTACCTTGATCAATTAGGCTTTAGCAACACTAAAAAATTTAAATCCTACACGTCGTGTATCATGTTGCAGAGTTTTACTTCCAAACACCTAAGGATCTTCGAGATCTAAGGTACGGCTTTGAAAGTCTTTGCTTGGGATTTGTGATGCACATATCCAATGTCTTCTAAAAAGATAGTTTCGTAACCAGTATTTATATTTGATTTGTTTACAAGTCTTTTTTATTGTTAGGTCATTCTCTTATGTTATAAGATCATTCAACAATTACTGATCAAATCCAAATCTGATAGAAAACTTCAAACACAATTGAATATAACGTTTATCAATTGAGATATTGTATCTCTATAACTTTTGAAGAGTAAAGCCTAGTCTTTTTAGATTTAGATTCGTCTAAATTAGGAAATCAATTTCTTTGCCATCATATTTGTATGACTAGAACACCATCTCATGATGACTTTTCCTTAAAAGTTACGCTTTTAACTCTTACGTTCTTAATGAACTAGGAGGAGTAAACTTTTGATGATGATGGATACAAATTTACTTGTGAATTTGTTTATGTTCGTGAAAATCCTTTACTTGTAAATGTCGCCATGTTGTTCTCTTTGGAAATAACATCAAATGGAATAGGGTTCAATTTGAACTCAGGCTTAATTATCATATCTTTGAGGGGAGTGCGGCTGTGGAATTATAGGAGATGCTTGTACCTATATATCTCCTTGATGAAGATCCTAAGTTTACTTGGTGAAATAGTCTAAATAAAAAAGCAGGTATGTTGTCTCTATTCTTGATAAAAAAAATTTAATTCATTACGATCCCTGTTTTTTTCCTTTGCTAATTTTGTTGACAAAAAGGGGATAATTATTTAGTAGTATTCTACTACCACATATGGATTTTCGGAGAATTATGTATGGGGGAGTGAATTATAATCTATAGGTTTTACCTATTATGCAAAAGAAGTAAGTAATTAATGACTAAGGGGGATAACTTATCACCGTAATATTGCTTCAAAGTTGTGGTTGATGTGATATATTCGCAATCGCACGAAGTCAGCAAGTAGGTGAGGTGAGTACGGTTCGTTCCACTAAGATTGATAATATTTTTCCTAATTGCTAAACAAATTCTTTGCTAAAAACTAAGAAAATATTTTTTGAGGAATTGCTCTTATGATTTAAATTTAAAAGACAAATACGAAAAATAATAAACTTGTAGGCCAAAGAGAGATAGGTCTAGGGTTTTGGATTCAACTACTTCTCATGTTTGTAAACTCAACAATAATAACTTTGACACAATACTTCAAATTACTCAAGACAATTTCGAACCCAATCTCATGCATTGGGGGATAAAACGTTACAAATTATTTTTATGACTCTCGTTGTTATTCAAAAATCTAATTTTCCTTCGCTTATAACGGATCAATGGCTTAAAAACTATTCAACACAATTAAAAAAAAGCTTGTAAAGGAGAGAAAATTATTTTACAACTTTTTTTAACACAAAAAAGAGAGTAAATATGTTAATTGAATTAACTACTAAGAATTACACATCAAAAATAGCTTCCTCCATAACCCTAGAAAATAAATTTAGCTACTCATGAATCGAGAATTGGAAGAAAATTGATTAAACATTGTATTCAAAATAATTAAAATTGCTTACAATGATTTTTAGTTGCTAAAGATATTCAGCGACTGCACAGTTCAGCTGCTAAAAACTATTTGCAACTAAACGATAGCCACCTTATGTGGTTTATTGAGCGACTGATTCTGCGACAGTTCTGGACGGCTCAATGTTCTTCGTGTTCTTGATCAACAGCAGCAGCAGGGAACTTTCTATGCAACTTAAATTGTACGCTTTGTTCTCTCCCAAACTACTCAATATCATTCCTAATCACCTCCAGCCTTTATATATACCCCAAAGAACCAAAAATATCCGGTAATAACTCCAAATAATTGCCATTAATCGTTTTACTCTTTACTGCAACTTTACGGAAATAATTCCTTTTTCATCTCCTTTCAAGCGTTAATCTTAAGATGTCACACTCCATACACGTTGAAATACGCCGATTGATTGGGTTAAACTCGTGCAGACATATTCCAATCCTCCAAAATTAAGCCAAAAAATCCCGAGATTTCAATCTCAAGTGAATATATGCCCCATGTTACCTTCCAATCGGAGAATACATTCCTTTTCTTTCGAAATTAGAGCATTTACTAACCCTGTTTTGACGTAACAGGCTGGTATTAATCCAAAGGAAAGATTAAATCTCACCAAATCTCTTCCATAATCCTTCCAAAAATTCTGCAGACTAGAAGAAAGTTTTCCCGACAAAATTTATTTTTCAAATGGTGTAGATGGAGTTCCCATATCCAATCCGGGGGTGCCTTTAGCAATTGGGGGCCCTTAGTAATTTTTGGGGTGCCTTTAGCAAACTCTTCAGGTGCTTTCGTAACTTTTCTTGGGTGCTTTCAACACATTTCCAAGGTGCCCCAAAGTAATTTTGAGGGGTGCCTTTAGGAATTTTTGGGATGCCTTTAGTAATTTTTCGAGCTGATTCTTCTAAAAAATGTTTATTTCCAAAAAATACCTACACACACATAAAACACCATAATAAGTACAAAATCAAGCACTAACAATACCGAAAATTGAGAACAATTCAGACACAAAAATGTGTCTATTAGTGGTGCAATTGATCTTTGAGGAATGGAACGATACTATGTTTTTGGTATAACAACCATTGAGTTGAATGATTTTATCGTTCAAGAAAAGATCGAGTAAAGTATTCTCATAAGTTTTTATCATTACGGATCTTCAATAACAACAGAGCTGAACGATCATGTGCAGAACTTTAGAAAAACTTGGAGAACGAAGAATTCAAGATGATGTTGAAGAACCAAGGAAATCAAGCATGATGGATTTTGAGCTGAAAGATCATTTATTTTGAATCCATATGTATTTATAGTTTGTCACTAAAATTGACAAAGGGTGAGATTGTTAGATCACTGCTCGGTCGAACTCGCAAATTTTGCTATCTCAAGCATGTTGTCAATGTTGTATGCACTAAACTTTAGTTTGATTTGTGGTCTACTTAAGTCAAGTCTCGGAATAGGATTAGAGTATGATAATTGAGTATCAGACGTCACTAAACAACCCTCGAAGATTGAACACTGAAGATCAAACGAAGACATCAACAAGGGCTTCATCAGTAAAGGTTTCTTGTGACTGATTTTATTTGAAATTCTTGTTCAATTCTATCTTTCTAATCTACCGAAACAAGTGCTCACTCTATGGAACAATTCCTATAATAGTAAATATACATTTAGGCATACACTCGAGGATGTTTGATCCCAAGAATTTTATAAGAATGACCTTTATCCTAGGAAAGGTCCTCATGTTGTGGTGAATGAGAAAGCGAATTCAACGAGACAAGAATCACTTAATTCCGAGTTATAACGAAGAAGTTATTGTTGATTTATTAAAGCAACACTTATTATGTATTGCAGTTTGTGAATAGGAAACAGTCCACAAACTGTTTGTAACGATTCACAGACTAAACTGCAAAAACTTGACTAGATGCCTTTTTTTAGTCAAGTATTTGATGATTCCTCTTCTAGGCAATATAGCTATTCGTCCACACATAATTGATTGCCAAATTAAAGTGTGTGTGATGTTATAAACTCCTTCCTAAGATAAATTGTAATTTATTTAAAAAAAATACAATTTATGATAAGTAATTATTTATTCCAGAGTGATAACTTAGGAAAGATTCTCAAAATAAGGAAACTTTGGAAAAAGAAAAATAGTTCATGAACTTGCTTAGTACTCAAGCAACCATTCATCATAAATAAAGAGTTCATGTAAGCTACACAATTCATCCCTTGGAAATTTGTGTGTGCTTCATAAGGTTATTTTCCACTACTTTCGTTTTTTAAAAAAAGAGCGAGATAATAAGACTTTGCTTGGGTATCGCGAAGCACAATGTTGGTAATAATTTTCTTAAATAGTTACGAAACTTGTATCTAAGTTAATTCAATAATCCTTGTCTATTCTAAGGTCATTCTCTTCTGATATAAGGTCATTCAAGGATGGTTGATCATAAACCCTAGGTTTGATAGATTTCAATCTAAGATCATATACCGACACTAGTTGGTCGAAATCTAGATTAGAAAGAAAACTTCATATACTGTGTCTTATGAATTCTTTAAGAATTTTTACAAGATATTTCTAGATTTATTCTAGTTGTTCTTGTTGTAGAATATATTACGTATCACTACAAGTTTTGAAGAGTATAAACCCTAATTCTACAAGTTTGTTTTGATTACTTTTTACTAGTAATTATGCAAAACGAACACAAGATTTCCAAAACCTTAATTCATACCTAAGGGAAATCAAACCGGTATTTTGTGAAAGAAGTTTATCATAAAGTCTCCACTGAGGCTGAAGCGAGTCTTATGATGTAAAGGACGTCAGCTAAGGGAATCACTTGCATAGAGCTTTGCGAGGTTCAAGAGATATAAGGAACACGACTGCAACTGAATTTCCTGGAGAGTTAATTCTGTCTCAACTACATTTCAGTCCGAAGTCTGATAGTAAACTAGTGTCTGTAGTGGCTTAATACAGTTCCATGTTCAAATCTGGACGAGGTCCCCGGATTTTTTTGCAGGTGTAGTTTTCCTCGTTAACAAAATTTATATGTATCTTGCTTTACTTTTTATTTCTGCATTATATTTGTGTTTGATATGATTAAAGTAAAATCAAATGATTCGATAATCAATCTAGACATTTTTTTTTAACTAAAACTATATAGAACCTAACTACAAGTGAATTCGTATCTTAAAATATAGATTACAAGACTTGTTCTTGTTGGAACTCGGTTCGTGTACTGTTCTGATACAAACTAGGTGAATCTTGGATAATGATTTTTGAGATCGTCCAGAATTTCTTGTATACAATCAGGTTCACTGATCTTTTATCTAACTTACTAATTGTACAAGAAATTTAAACCGTATATACAATCATATACAAGGATCTTTTCTGAAGGTCTACTTGATGATAGTATTAGGTTTTGTTTTATAGGTCCAAACAAAAAAGTTGGTGGTGTACTTGGTACTCTCTTTTTTTTCACTAGTTTTGAAAGCTCGTCTAAGTAAGTCGCTACACCTTTGTGTAGTGTCAGACTTCAGTTAACTGTAGTTTAGACAAAACATATTATCATTAAGTTACCCCGCTTCAGCAGCATCCATGTGTATACAACCACTTTGAGCCTATCCACGTGAATCTCTTAACATATGTTTGTTATTATATAGGAGTTGCTCACTAATAGAAGACTATTTTTACCTAATATCCAATTGAACGACTAAAATTTCATTTAGATGATCAAAGAAATACAGTCAAGAAAAACCATACGACTAAAACTCAGTGTGGATCACAACAATGTGAAACTTTTAACACAAAGTTATTCCATCAACTAGTGATTTATTGATTTCCTTATAACAAACACATGCGATAAACCATCCAAACGTCTTGTAACAAATCAATAATAGTCTCACACATCTAAATCTCATAATACAATAATGTCAACTTTATCTTCATATTTCGACGGGTGTTTATAGCATATGGTAACTTATCTTGGCAGTTTTGAGTGACCTTATATCAGATGAGAAGGAGCTTAGAATAAACAAGAAGTATACATCAAGAAAGTTACAACTATCAGAAAGTAAAAGAAATTGAAAAACATAAAAACTAGTTTTTCATCCACCTATGTAGAGATACTTCCAGGCTTCTTGATTCCACAAAAGACTTTAAAGTTACACCATATGATCCCGAAGACTAGGGTATGGGCTCCGCTACTCTGCAACTGAATCAAATGTACTCGTATAATGGGATGAACTGTAGTGTTCACAGAGAGTCCCAATTTATAGTTCGCAGAAAATCCCAATTTTATAATAGATTGCTTCGTGATTAAGCTAAATATATTTAGAAACTAAATACACCATTTTTTTGTGTTTATTTCTATATGAATCTACTTGGCTGGATTTCTAGGACTTACCCAACCATGATTAACCCACTTACAACGAATGTAAAAATATTGTTTCCAATACAATATACCAGAAAATTTAATCCCTTCTTAATGTTCAAGAAATCCACTAAATTTATTCATAGTCACTACAACAAAAACATACATGGATCATTATTAAAAATTGTGATCTAAGTACTGGATGTCTGTGATCTTTTCCAGTATAATCTAAAGGGTGATCAATAGATCACAATTCTTTTGCGATGAAAACTGTGATCCTACCCTATGCAAAGAACTCAAAGTTTGAAAAGTTGAGATCTAAAGACAAGGTTTTAAAAGTTGTGATCTTTCCTCTAAGTTTTCAACCCAAATTTACCCTATACAAACAGGAAAACAACATATTTCATTCCTTCATTCCTGCACCTGTAATTCAAATTAAGAAACTGATATAAACAAAATCCAAAATTATACATAAATGGCAAATAATGTCATTGAACAGAAAATATGGGAAATTACACATTTTTCCTGAGTCTACTGATTTACACAGACTAACTACACATCAAATTCCTAGATAAGAGCAACCAGTAAGTGTTCTGACAAGATATTCAGAAGACCATATATTATTCCTTACATGTCTAGCACTGATTTATCTCAGTCATGTTCGAGCTTTACAACCTTGAGACTATGGAGAATGAAGTAAACTTTGAAAATCCTAAGAATACTTGCAGAACCCAGAGCAACCTCGAGACTAATGGGGAGTGTTTTGCACGCCTTCTTCTGCAGCAGACCCTTCACTACCCTGCGAGTTGAAAGTCATAATCAAGTTCGTGCAGTTGACCCATTTAAATTAAAGCTGATAAAGATAAAGACAATAAGTAAGAACATAAGAGAACCACTAATGCTAGACTTACTGATGAACTGAGACGGGGGTAAACATACAAGTACCCTGAGCACCATTTGCCTTTTTAATGACTAGAGGTTAAGGATTCTTTATGACAATCAAAATATTAATGAAAAGTTTTTACTGGCAATTCCTTAAAGTGCGGCAAGGGTTAACCGAGCTCCCTAAAACGGAAAACATGAATTGACTCACCTTCAAGACATAAGGAAAAGTTGAATATAACAGAAAAACTGAGACCCCGAAGCTGCCAAAGAGTGATATCTGAAAATGGAAACATGAAATATCTTTCAAACACAGTGGATGACAACCATTGAATGGAAAACGATGCAGTAATTAACTGGACTACTTACAATTTCAGGAGACCACTTAATCGCTTCCAGATTATTCTTCTCCAGTAGACAGCTATTCAAATGTCAAAGAATGAAACACGATCTCTATCAGGCTTTGTATTTAATGCTACATGCAGAACTCAAAATAGTTATCCCATGTATCAGAAAAAGGATACATTTGACAAATGCTCACGAGCACTCCAAAAATACCAAGCATCGAAAGAACTTCCACAACGTCGTCTTTCTTCTTAACACAATATTCATGTATACACGAAGAAAGATGAATTTTTATAAATAAAATCAGTAGATATTGAGTTTCCTAACACGTAGAAGCTGACGAGAGAAGAGGTAGAAGACAGTTATCTTAATTACTACTCCAACGTTACTCAAAGCATAACTAACCGTTCCCGCAATTACTTTTGTTTGATCTGAAGAACTCCTCACTTTTGTTTCTCTCTGACAACCCGCTCACATGGGAATTTCATGGAGCGGTAGTAGAAGAAGAAACAATGACTTCTTTCAAAACCCATCTCGATTCTTCTCTTCTTCGGACCCATCTCCTCTTTTCCCTCCTCCTCCACCAGGTCCACCACCAAGTTATGTTTTTTACAGGAGGAACTTCTTCGGACCCCCCTCATTTCCTCCACCATTACAAGCTACTTGGGAACAATTTCCATTTTATGGTCATGTTCTCTTAACATGAATAATAGACATGGTTCTCTAACCTTATGAAACTGTATACAAAATCCCCAAGTAGGCACGGGAAAATATGTACCAAACTGTGGCTAGATAACAATATATATCAAAATATCTAGTTATATATTACCTGCTTAACATCATATTAACCAAACTAATGCACTTCATAGATTTGGCACGAAGCATACAGTTAGACTTTTCAATGGCATTCAACAAGATAGCTTTGAGATGAGGTATAACAACATCATAATATTCTTGAAATTGCTCCTACAGATGTACGGTTGAAAATAAAAAAAACAAAAAACTACCCCTGTGAGCTTCTAATATTTGTATACTTCTTCGACGTACTCCATGGCTACAACATAATCTCCTCCATCTATGTCCACATTGGGGTCCTTTGGTTTATCAGCATCAGCAAAAGCACAGGCAATCTGAGATAAAAAGAACAACATTAGTTAAATATTTTGATCGAAATTAGTATGATGGTGAAACAGGACAGTGAATTTTTTGAGATATCTACTTTGCCACTTTGCAAACTACAAGTTAAAGTTTGGAAACTGCGTCCAGGCTACTTTTAACAAACACTTGAACTCCAGTAAGAGTTTACAACTCAAACACAGACAACATAAACCATATTTTCGCTAGAGGTCATTTGATAAATTTCTGAACTAAACCAAACCAAATCAACGTAATTCTCAGCATCAATCAAGAGAAACACAATGAAAACAGCACCTAAAGAAAATACAGTACACTTACATACCTAGTGTATGGAATACAAGAGGGAGCGTGATTGTAATTCGATGACAGAAACACTTCATATCTACATCATTTTCCATTTGTACACCTATGAAGCAAATAAAGCAACAAAAATCAAGCAAATCCTGGAATTAATGTAAGGAACTATATCAAATTATGTAATAAAAAATGACAGAAAATCCGATGCTTGCCGAAACATACAAATACGTTACACACAAGGTACAAATTCTTGTAGAACACACCCCTTAAATCAAGGCTGGACTAATCTAAATTTAGCCTTCTTGTCACAGGAGTTTTAGATGCAGAAGTCCCGACAGATCTCTTGTTGCTCTTCTTTGCCTTCAAGTTCAGAGTACGCGTAAGGTAATAAGTGACTCTTGATTAACTTAAACAAAAAAAAACAGCACGACTAAACAGAGAGAAAAAACTAAGAAATACCTTGTCCGGAGTACCTTCATCGCTATCATTTTCGTCATTATCGCTGTCATAGTGCGAATAAAATGCCATCAGAAGCTCCAGTATTACTATTATCCTATAGAACAATCCACCGAAAAAGTCAATGATATCAAATAACTTACATGAGCAACGAGGATGGGATAAATATAATGCATGCAGCGATATCTAGTGATGAATTTAAGTATTAAATAATAAATCTAGGAGAAAGACCTCTTCATCTGATTCCTCCTCTACTCCCCATCAGAACTAGTCTCAGAATCATTTTCACTTTCATCATCCTTCTCTGGTTCTACTATTTTCACCTTTGGTTTAGCTGCGGAAGAACCGACCTAAGTAGACACATGAAAGTACAAATTAAATAATTAATTATTACGACCTCTGTAAATCTCACACTGGATGAATTAATATCCAACAAGAGAATCATACCATTTGCAACAAGAGGAATTTCATCATCGCTATCAGAATCACCAGAATCTGGAACATGAGAAGAAGAATAAAGTAGTTCAAGACAAACAAGTTTCAACATCTACCAGAAATATAGACTATAGTGACATGAACAAAAATAATAAAGCTTTGAAGACATCCAAATACTGATAACAACAACACTTGACTACATGCAGAAACTAGAAAGGGAGTATGAAATAAAAACACACCGTATGTAGGAGAATCAGGGGCAAGTTCAGATTTGTAGCCGTTGTTGTGATAACCAATTTCAGGAAATATCCCAATTTCTAGTTACAAGCATTTAATGCGTTTCACTAATTAAGGATGCTAGAAATTATGGCAAGCCCTAAGTTATAGAAAGCCCATAAATTTTTATACTAAGAATAACTATTGGAACGATACTCTTTCTTAGGTAGTTTTGTAGACAACCATTACATAGATAACTCACCCAAGTTACTAACATAGTTAAGATGAACATCCATTAGGCGGAGATAACATACGGTTCTAAGTTTACTAACATAACCGATATGACTAAGTAGACATGTAAAACTCAAAGACTTCGGTGGCGAAAGATTCCTCGAATCGTGAACTTCAAGACGTAAGTCACAATTTCTGTCTTTAGAGGTTTCGAAAATGCGCAAAAATATTGTTTCCAATACAGTATACCAGGAAATTTAATCCTTTCTTAATGTTCAAGAAATCCACTAGATTTATTCATAGTTACATGCATTTAATGCGTTTCACTAATTAAGGATACTAGAAATGATGGCAAGCCCTAAGTTATAGAAAGCCCATAAATTTTTATACTAAGAATAACTACAACAATCTTATGGAACGATATTCTTTCTTAGGTAGTTTTATAGACAACCATTACATGGATAACTTACCTAAGTTACTAACATAGTTAAGATGAACATCTATTAGTTGGAGATGACATACGGTTATAAGTTTACTAACATAACCAATATGACTAGGTAGACATGTAAAACTCAAAGACTTTAGTGGCGAAAGATTCCTCGAATCGTGAGCTTCAAGATGTAAGTCACAATTTATGTCTTTAGAGGTTTCGAAAATGATTCTCTTATAACTTCGTAAGTTATCCTAAAGTAGTTAACTTGCGGAAGATAGGTAATACAATTTCGGAAACCTTGACAACAAACAAAATATGGTCGTTGGCTAACTTCTGAAATCTAAATTCCTTAGTTTCCGAAAGTATGGAAATGAGCATTAAAAAAAGTCTACTACATCACTTCCAAAATCTAATAGAATTAGTTTTCAAAAGTATGGCAACGAACAATGTCTTTTAACTTGCTCGTTTATTGTCAAAAGTTCTGAGTATCATATTTTGGAAGCCATCCAATTTCCAGAAGTTACATCTGTTAATATTCGAAAGTTAAACAATCAGTACTAAACATCATATGTTGTCCGGCCATAAGTTATTCGAAAGTTAGACAACCATATGTTCGAAAACCGGACAGTTAGTTTGTAAAACATTATTCATATATTCTATTACTTTTACACTTTGATCAATTTAATCAGCAAGTCTCTCATACTAGAGTCACAACTTTAATGTGATATCGTTTCTTTCTAGATAAACTAGTATAACACGCATGCGCGATGCGCCTTCCGTTCCGGTCATTCCGTAACTTTGTTGGCATCGATCATTCTGTAACTTTGTTGTCTATGTGTATTAGTCAACGTTCAAAGTCAACTCTCAGTCAATGGTCAAAGTCAGCGACCAACGCCAAGTGGTGAAAACTCATTTCAAGCTAATCTGAAACAAGTAATTACAACTAAACTCGAATCCATCTACAAATCAAAAGAAAGAGTGAACTAAAATCAGTCGGAGGGACGAATAAAAAATGAATTCACAAACCAAAACCAAAGAGGGAATATTTTCCTAAGCATTTACAGTTACACAAATAGGTAATGTGACAAAGTCAAATTGAGAGCGTAAAAATGTTTTCTTTCTTATCGGTAAAAACTAATTTTACTCTCTTGTACCCAATACTCAGTATTTTGTATATGACTTTTAAATAGAGGTTTAACCTCCCCACACACGACCACTAAACATGGCAGCAATACATGCCTTGGACTTCCCTCGAACCATGGAAATTAATCATTGCAAGCACCACTCTCCTAGCTTACTGTTGGCTTCTAATCGAGCCTCTCTCGAAGGTACTAACTGAATTTTCACGCCTTGGTTCACTGCCATCAATGAATCCATCTCACACCCAAGTCTTCCAAGCAAAAATCAATTCCACATTGAGTTCAATTCAGCCCCAAAATCGAGCTCAAAACCACCAGATCACAGCCACTTCTTCTTGTTCACGGTCAGCTCCTAAACTTCCATAAACATCCCCAAATCTCAGGCTGCAACAACCTTTTCTTCTCACGGATCTTCTGCAACAAATCAAGCTCATAAACACATCTAATTCTAACGACTGAACCCATTTCAGCACCTAATTGAACAGCTGATGTGCCATTCTCATCTTGCTGTAGCCTTGAGTCTTTTACATCTTCCAAACTCACCCAATTTCCTGACAGTGAGTTTGTAAAACATTATTCATGTATTATATTACTTTTACACTTTGATCAATTTAATCAGCAAGTCTCTCATATTAGAGTCGCAACTTTACTGTGATACTTCGCTTCTTTCTAGATAAATTGATAGATAGAGAGGATGAGAATCATAGGAAGGAATCAAATCTTAAAACACTTACCTTTAGAATGGATGATGTGTTTGTGTAATCTTCGGTCTTCATCTTCGATACTTAAGGATTAACTTGAAGCATTCCATCTTATACATCTAAAATCTAAATCTAACTTATTCGGAAGCCTGACTTTAGCAAATAGTTCAAGCGTAAGTTTAGACATCTAAACTTGATTACAGATGTGACATACCAACGCCTGTGGGTTCAACTAGCAATGGTTTAACAGAAGTTATTGTTTTGATCAATCAAGATATAATCCTTTAGCATTTTTCAGATGATATGCTTCGGAACTTCTCATTAACACAAATTATTTTCAACTTGAAGATATCATAAAGTTGTAATCTCTTTTATTCCTTCTCTGGTTTCCTTTTCTCCCTTCTCTTTTTTGTTTTAATATATAATTTTTGTATTCCACATAAATTTATATCACCAGGAGTGGATGCAAAGCCCAACCTTTCATGGACTAATTAAGTATCCCAAAAACCCAATAATTTTTTTTTTTTTTACACATATTTATTCTTGCCCAAGTTTTATATGGTAAATTTAGGTTTACACACAGATACAAAATTGATTTATCCCACCCCATAAAACATGTCAAGTTCCTCCACTGTATATCACAAGACAATTATCATGATTGATGAACAACGTAAAGGAAGTTTATCAAAAAAGAGGAAAAAATCTTTTTTGTTTTAATATAAGTTTATAAAGTAGGTCTACTAATAGTGGGACGGAGGTAGTATAATTTTTGTATTCCACATAAATTTATATCACCAGGAGTGTTTCATGGAAGAATTAAGTATCCCCAAAAACCCAACAAAGTTTTTTGTTTTTTTTACACACATTTATTCTTGCCCAAGTTTTATATAGTAAATTTAGGTTTAAGCTCGGATACAAAATTGAAGCCCACAAAACATTTTTAGTTCCTCCATTGTATATCACAAGACAATTATCATCATGATTGATGAACAACGTAAAGGAAGTTTATCAAAATCTTCTTGTTCTAATTGAAGTTTTGTGCTTCTTGAATGGTTCACCTTCCGTTTTGTGCCTCCTGGTCGGCGGCAATTTCAGGAAGATTCCGACAATTATATATTTGGTTGATTTTAGGGTTTGTTAGAATAAGGTTTTGGACTTTGGTTCAATCAATGGGCTCGGGTAAGATTCGGGTTATGGGTACGGTTTGGGCAAGTCTCGTCCTTTCAGTTTCTTTATGGGTTGTCTATTTTATGGAGTTTTCAATTTTAGGCCTTCAATTAATTGAGGGGTTTCTTACGAGGGTTGGTCTCTTACATGTGTACTATTTACATTACATCATGATGGTCTCTTCTGTATGAGGGCATTACAAATTTACAATCATATAATGTATGCAACATTTCTATATATAAAATTTATTCTTTACAGTTCAAAAAAAAAAAAAAAAAGTTTATCTTAAAAGAAGAAAAGCGAAAAAAGCGAAAGAACTTAAATGGGAAAATTAGAAATTTGGAGATAATATTGGTAGTTGGGAGTGCAAAAGGACGTCATGTAGCCCCGATACTTTGACGTGTGGTAGATAAAAGATGCCATATTTGATTAATAACTAAGTTAGAAATCAAATGATCATAGAGATGACTAGGTAAAACCAACAAACTTAAACCATGAGAGTGGAGGAAGCGTGTTTGGAAATTTCTTCTTCTTTTTGTTAGGGAAGATTATTATTAGACCAAACCAAATCTATCTAGTCCGATGTTGATTTAGGAGCAAAAAAAGGAAAATGCCTTTTTCTTGTCTTTGATTAGCAATGGGGAGAAAAGAATTAGTCAATAAATTCCATTCACTCGTTAGATGAATGAATGTAGTAGATAAGATTACGATGTCCATGTCCAATATTTTCTTTTTCTTTCGTTCTCCCAAAAAAAAAATACTGTAGAAAGATGTCAAAGTGGTCAAGGTGGGCAAGTTCTGTCTTCAACGTCAAAACTACATGTGTTTCACGCCTTCCCGGTCCCTAGGTATTGAAATGCAACATCGAATGCCCTCACAGAAGATTTCTTCTAGTCACTGAACCAATGGCTAGTCTCTCTGCTTAGGCTCACAATTAACTTCGAATTTTCAACTTAAGAACCTGCTTGCAGTCAGGGATGATGTTGATGTTGGCCGAAACAAAAGGCAAAAGAACTAAAGCAGATTTGTATAACCTTTTCGCCAAGGCCTCAAAGGCTCAAACTTCACAACCACGATCTCCATACACAAAATTGGTCAATTAAATCAATAACGACAATTCCTGGGTGAAAAAGATGTGTAAAATTTGATACTGTTTAAATGGACGAGAATGTAAAAATAGTCAGGATGTAAACAGTTTCATCCTACTCATTTTCAAATACTTTTTCTTATTTTTAATTTATATCAGGATGCATCCAGTTTCACCCTCGCTATTTTTTAAGTTTAAGTCAAAATGAATCCAAATTCATTCTTGCTATTTTTTTGGTGTCCATTTCACACATACTAATTTTTATTCGTCCATTAGAATTTAGAACCATGTTTTAAAAATATTTGGACAATTGACCCAATTTCTCCGTCATCATATTGGATACGATCTTCCACATATATTAAAATATCATGATTGCATGATTAGGTCTGTTACTTGCTGCATTTTTGTCATATATTTTTCTTCTTTTGGTACTTATGTGCTATTTTGATGCTGAGGCATAATGCCAGTAGCCATTAACTATGGGCGGGCGGAAGAGTAGATAATCCTAAACTATTAAAACATCCAATGACTTATAACTCTTGTTCATGTTACGCTATTAATGAATAGGAAAAGTAATGGGAATATACTTTGTCCATAGAGAAATACTGTACCCCAGTATGTAAAGGATAAATAAAGTTTGCTGGATTTTGTATCTTGTTTTTTAGGGCCTCACCAATTTTATACCCACTCCATTTATACCCACTCCAAATATTAAAGGGGGAGTCCAAAAAGTGGTGAAAATACCATTTTACCCTTTCTATCTAAAAACCTATTAACCCTAAACATAAGGCCCCCAATTCATTTTCTAAAACCAAAATCAGAAAACTCCTCCCCTCCCCTCCCCTCCCTCTCCACCCGAGTACTCTCTCCATCTCCTCCATTGACGACCCTTTTTTTTTTCTTCGTCGATTCATCGTCGTAATCGTTACGAAAAACGTTAATCGACGATTAACTTCTTCTACAAACATGGCTCGAACTAATGAGTATAAAGGAAAGTTTGGTAACCCTAAAATAGTAGAGAAACCCAAATTGAAGATTAATCTCAAAACCAAGGTTGCAGTATCAAGCCGGGAAGAATTAGAAGAAGAAATGGCGCCGATTAGAAAGTAAGTGAACTAAAACCCACTTTTGTTTTGATTTTATCTTGTGTTTTTTATTGTGAAACTGAGTTTTGGAACCGAATTTTTTTAGTTCCAGTGAATGGGTCGTTACTCTGTATTGTATTAAACCCTAACGATTCTTCATATGCATGTATACAGTATGAAAAATCGTTAAGCTGTATGATGTTTAGGTTAACGACCCAAATTCTACTAGTACAATTTTTTGCCCTACTTTTGAGTCGTTATCTCTGTAATTGAATCCATTGACGACCCTATTTGAACGACCCTTTTTTAGATGGTAACGATCCTTGATGAAATACGAACAGCCTCTCTGTCCCAAATATTGGAAGTGTCGTCAATAGATCTATTCGGGTCGTCATTGTACTGTTTTTCCTATATTAGAGTCGTTAACTTTATATAGTAACATATGACGACCCTAGATGGAAAACAATCATTCTCTCTGTCCAAAATATTGATAGGGTCGTCACATACGTCACCGAGAGTCGTCATTGTGTAGCTTAGGGTCGTCGCCTTTTTCCTTAGAGTCGTCATATACTATTTGAGAGTCGTTTGTATTTTAAAGAATATGGTGACGACCCTTGTTGTGATTGCATGATATATTTAACTTGTTTGTACCTTTTTTGTATGCACAATTGTAGTCAAAAGAAAGACAAGAAACCAATGCCCACTCCTCCTTCCAGAACTCCGCGACACGAAAAATACTTGGTAGCCGGTCAATTTCGCGGAAAACGTCCGAGTGAGGTAGCCTTTTCTATCCGCGAACCTAGAAATCAAGGTAATGAGTCGTCGGATTCGTCAGCTTCTTCCACCCCTGTTGTATCTGCTTCCGGAAGAGATGAAGAAGAAATTAGGGAATAAGAAGAGATTCATGATGATGATGATGATGATGATGATGGTAACGATGGTAATGGTGGTTCTAGTAGAGGTGATGGTGGTGGTAATGGTGGTTCTGGTTGAGGTGTTGGTGGTGATGATGATGATGATGAGGAGGAGGAGGATGAAGGTAATGATGGTAAGGGTGTTGGTGGTGATAATGATGAGGAGGAGGAGGAGAAAGAAGAAGAACAGACGAAATCGTCGAGACGGAAGGATGGAAAGCCAGTTGCAGAGAGCGAGAGACACATTCCCGCCACACATTTGCATCTTGAACGTCTTCGTAGTGGTAAAGCCAGAGGAGAACCTAGAGATGGTTGCGAAGTTCTATTTGGATATCCCGGATCGTGGGCTCGTACCATCTACGAAACAATCGTAACAATCTCAACTTTGCTTTTATATTTGATTTGTTGATGTTAATAAATATTTTTATATATTTACTTTTTTTTTATTTTATAGGATCATAAGAATGCCGTACGTCTTTCCAGGCGGAAATCTTCTTATGTGAAAATGTCCTTGTGGGATCTAAAAGATGAATGTGAAAGAGTCAAAGAGATTATTGAAAACTCTGCTCTGTATACTGCCGTTGTGAACTCTGTGATTGCATATGACAAGGTTGCAGTATCAAGTTTATGTGAGAGGTTTTACGGCGAAACCCATACATTCTAATTCCCTTTTGGTGAGATGGCATTGACACCCGATGATGCAGATCAGATATTAGGGTTGTCGGTCGAAGGAAAATCCACCAATTATAAGTTTAAGAAAAGGATTAGTTGGGAAGAAATTTATGCAAAGACCGAGAAATTGTTTGGCTGGGATCAAGATACCACATATGGCCTTTTCGTGAAGGGAAAGAAATGCCCGAAGAAAGAGTTCAAACTCGTAGATATTAGGGAGATGTTTGCTGGAACACTAATCAAAGAAAAAGTTGATGGTCTCTCTGATATGGAATGTTGTTATGCGGCGGCTGGGTATTTTTTGTACGCACTTGCGTCGGTTATATTTCCCGACAGTAATGGTAACCGGGTGAGTGTCAACCTTCTTCAACTTTTGGATCCTTTAGAAGATGTGAACAAGTACTCTAGGGGGACTGCCGTGGTAGCACATTTGAATTGTCAGTTATCAAATGCATCTCGGGAACGATCTTCTCAAGTTTATGGCAATACGGCTCTACTCCAGGTAATTGGATTGAACAAAGTTGTCTCCTCTATTTATGTTTTTTTGTTCTTTGAATATTTTTATACCTATCAGATTGTTTTATTTTATTTTGTTTGGTGTCAATATAGGTGTGGATTTACGATCGTTTCCCTTCATTGTTCAAAGACAATCCCGACGTCACAATCAACCCACAATGGAACAAAACTAAACCAAGAGGGACTCGATACTTGTACACTGGCTGCTAGGATAAGGACCAAAAGGATGCGTTGTTAGAAATGCGCCAAAAATTGGACAACATCACAGCTGAAGAGGTAATCTTTGATCCTTATAAGAATGATAGGGTGAGCGCAATGGAAGATGTTGTGTATTACAATGGCCCTCTGTTTTACCCTTACGGATTTTCAATGTATAATCCGATGAGAATCATGCGTCAGCTTGGGTATATTCAAGATTCACCCGCACCGGATTATGTACCACGATTCAAGCACAAGTTAGAAAAATGCGAGTCTGACGAGTCGGACTTAGTGGTGGTTTACGAACCTGAACCTAAGACCGAGCATTGGGATGATAGACACAAGCATGATAGAAAGATAGACGTCTCTTATTGGGAGCATGTGAATGAAGGTCATGAGTCAACGCCATATTACTTAGAATGGTACGAACGCTTCTCTCACCCTCGGGTGATACGGATAGATCCTCCTGGCACTCGAAGGAGCAACAAGGCATCTTCCTCGGCTTATACATCTGACACCAGAGATGATTCTACCATTCTTAAGCTTGTGGTAAGTATTTATTTTTGGAATTGTGTTATTCATATACTTGTACACTAATATGTGTTATTTAATATGAATTGGTATTTGAATGCAAATAGAGGGAACGAATGAAGATTCTTATCAAGGAATTTTGTTGTTCGGCCGACAAAGGAGAAGTGGTAGAACCTGAGCGACATCGTAAGTACGCTGATTATTGCAAACACATTGAAAATCCACAAGCGAAGAAAACATTTGTTGATCTGGCTAAGCAATGTAAGAGGACCAGTAAAACCAGGGAACAAATGAGACAAGAACGTGCTCAACAGGGTAAAGCAAGTCAAGGTGAGGAAATCCCGGAGGAAAGAGAAGATGATGATTCCCAAATAGCTAGTGCAAGTCAAGATCGTCGTAACAGAAGCCGGACATCAGCTGGTGAAGGAAGTCAGGGAGGCCGAGGTGGAGGTCGTATTATTTGGTGAGGAGATGTTCTTATAATGTTTTAATGGACGGCCCTTAGTTATTGTAGACTTAAGCTTATGTTTGTTTGTTTGGTTTTTGTTTGATACAACTATCTACTGCTGGTTCGAATGGTTTGTCAAAACAATGTGGCTTTATTTAATATGTTAGTAGTTTTTGGACGATTGTTTGTTAAAACAATGTGAATGCCTCCAAACAAATGATCCAACATTAGTGTCATCATCTTATAATATAGTAAGCTGATGATTGTAAACCAAATAGTTCAAACACATCAAGAGTCGTTATCTTATTAATATAACATAGTAACGACCCTTTGTAAAAAATTCCCTAAGATAGCCTTTTTTTCTTCATATATAGAGTCGTTACGATTTATAAGGAAACCATTGACGATCCCATCTTACAAAAACATCCAGGAGATGAACTATTTTTTTCTACTCTAGAGTCGTTAGGTTAATCATAGAGCAGATTAACGACCCATCGATAAATAATTCCAGAGAAAACAGTTTTTTTTTCATAGCTAAAGTCGTTATTAGTTATATGGAAATCATTGACGACTCTAACTAACTAAAACTTCCAGGAGATGAACCAGTTTTTTCTACTCTAGAGTCGTTATGTTAATCATATAGCAGATTAACGACCCTTTGGAAATTAAATCCAGAGAAAACTTTTTTAAAGTAGTTAGAGTCGTAACGGTCTATATGGAAACCAATGACGACCCATACTTACAAAAGCATCCAGGAGACCAACAAGTTTATTCTACTATAGAGTCGTTAGTTTTTCCATATAGAAGTGTAACGACCCTTGGTAAAATAACACCACATAGTTGAAGTATTACATAATGCTTAGTATGGGTATTCTTGAATTCGACACATCAAGTGTTCGTCGATGAACGTCTTGGCACGACGGTACAACACGATACATTCTTTGTGGTGAATGAAAATTGTTTCCCCATTGCGAATTCTCCATAACCCTTTAAACAGTTCGAGCTGAAATTCAATGAATGTATAAATGTAAGTATCTGGAGAAAAAAAGGGACTTTGGTATAAAATTATGGGATTACTCACCTTTTCCTTTAGAGGAGCACGAGGATGATGGTCGTACACCATATTCTTAACTATAACGTATTCTCGCATTGCACTTTTTATGTAGTTGAATCGAAACGCTAGATCTCTCCATTTTCGGTTATTAGGATTTGCCGTGCGTCCATAAAAGAATTCTTTAACTCTCTTCCAAAACATTGAATAGATTTCATTGGGACGTTCACGGAAAGTGCTATGAAAGATTTTACGAGATCCATATCTTCGTCTGGTTCCCATGCTACCATTGCCATTGATATCTCACTTTGAAATGAAAATAGGGATTACTACTCACTGATTAAAAGTTATGGAAGATGTAGATGGAATGAAAGTAGGAGGTTTGGGCAATTTTTAGAATAACAATGGGTTGTATTATATAAAAGAATACTCCAACGGTCAAATTTTTTGAAATCCACAACTAAAGTCGTTAAATTCATAACTTACAAAGGTGATGACCCTTACACTGAGTTGGTAACATATTTGAACAACTGACATTTTGAATGGTCGTTATTACATAACTCTTTTGTTTGATGACTCTTTAGTGCATAGTTGGTCTAACTTAGATCTTACTACCATTGTTGCTTCGATGTGATAAAACGGCTCTCCCCTCCATTTGGTATATGCATCATGGGTCGCACGCCTATCCCCTCTGTTCTTACCGAGAAACTCGTTGTACTTGGTGCACAATCTCATAACGTGAATCGTCCTATCACGAATGTGGGACGGTTCATAATCATAGTGTAGTTTCTTGTTGTAATTAACGAAAGGACTCCAACCAACTTGACTCCAAAATATACTCCCATGTTGATATTCTTTGGGAAGATCCTTCACGATGTAAATTTTTTTAACCCATTCGGTCTCTTCCTCGACTTGCTTGAATATTTCCCGGAGATGGGATTGTTCTTCGCCTCGTTTTTTGGCCTTGCGCATCTCTTATTCTTCCTTCGTAGGATATGACAATGGAGTGAATGGTTTTTTAGTAGGTCGCATGTTTCTTTTTTGTAATTCTTCTTTCATTGCCAATATTGATTTGGTTGCTTGCTTGCATCTTCTAAGTATGGTTTCAATTGAATTGTTATTTGATAATGGACTTGACATTAAAAAAATGATTTACTTTGATTGTTTTCGGTAGTATTTGCTAGTTGATGATGGAATCTTTATATAGAAAATATCCCAACGACTCATTTTTTTTGGGAAAAGTGTATTCAGAAATATCCGTTGAAGAGAAAACATGGAGAGTCGGTAGGTATTAGAGTACCCAAATTGACGACTCTGAAGGAGACAAAAAAGTCGTTAATCTCTATTTTATTCCAATAACGACTCTAAGGGACAAAAACAGCCAGGAGATCAACTAATATGGACCATTAGAGTCGTACAAGTATATGAGTCTCGATATTAATGACTCTAAGTGAATAAATTATGGGAGGTTTTGGTCGTTATTTTTATGATTATAAAGTTGATGATTCCAAGTGACAAAAACATCCAGGAGATCAACTAATATGGTTGGTTAGAGTCGTACAGGTATATGGGTATCGACATTAACGACCCTAAGTTAGAAAATAATGGCAGGTTTGGGTCGTTCAGCATTAGCTGTTAAACAATAACGACAGTTGTTCAAAACAAATAAAAATAACAATAAAAAACATTTGTGCGGAAAGATAAAACACATTGTATTCACTAAGCATTCTTCAAAATAAAAATATCCATGTTCTAGATACAACCATCTTCCATAAGTATGGTTCAAAATAAACATGTTCCAACCATTAAACACACCTTCATTCATTCATTTCATCACCCATGTCAACGTAATCCGGCATCGGGTCCAAAGCATTCCACAAGTTCATGCCGTACTCGTACTGGTTTGTCCACTCCTTAGTGAACTCTCCCCAATCACCATAGCCCACCCGTGGCAAAGGGCATTCCTCGGTTATCTTCAAGCCTATGTAATGGTTCATGTTGACATTGCCATTACAATTCTTCTTTTCTTTAGCATCGGCTCACACCTAGTTCTTGAGGGTACATACGTACAAGAGCCTTCGGGGAACCTTTTGCTGAATACATGAATGACACAAGTGAATGTGTCGGCTAAAAGTTGGGCACCAAAAGGCATTTGCATCCAAAACTTATAACCGGCGGTCTTCGACCCCTTTCGCCATTTCACGTTGGAAACCAACTCCTTGAACTTCATTTCTTTCTCTTTTGGATCTCCTTCCATGATCATTGTTAGATAGAGTTGCTTGTCCTCAATGAGTTTAGCGGCCATTTTTTTTCTTGTATATTCGATTTGGTTGTCCGCTTCATCGAAATTCCCTAACTGTTCGGTTGCAACATGATAACCACAATTTCCATCGCCGTCAACGTCGTCGGTGGATATAAGGTGATCCAAGATGACATAAGGAAGTTGATCGGTATACTCTTTATACAAAGTGTAAGCAACACGTGGTCTTCCTTGGGAATCTCTAGGGGTGAGCGGATTACCCTTTATTCCTCTTATCGTCACCATTTCGCTCGTTTGGCTTTGCTGGGTACCGACCGTATGCTCAACAACATCCATATCCTCCTTTTCTTTCACTTGTATATGACTTTGGGTGACTACTTGATTTTTTGGCCGACCCCTTTTCTTGGGAATGAAAGAGTTCTCATACTCATTATATTCCTCCGGGACATACTCATGGCGACACGGGTCTCTTGTGCAGCTGTTGTCTTCATTCACATTTTCTCTAAATGACATTTTAGTTGCCAGACGCCATAGTGGTTTTTGCTTTATTGGCTCTTCTTCTACCCCCAAGCTCTTATGGGCCGCCGGCCACAAGTTAGAAACCAATATTGGTCTTCCTGCACAATTCATTTTTTGGTATTTTTCGTTGATATACTTTCCAATCTCCAAGTCTCTGAATTCTTGCTCAGCGTCTTCTATGGGATTTGGGGTGAATGAAAGTTGCTGCCAGAATGGATCGATATCTCCAAGAGGAATGATATCTTTGTACCCACCAAGTTTATGTTTACACGGGAGGCTGAGCCATGTCTCGGTTGTACAATAACACTTCATCACCTTTCCAACGGCCGCATTGGCTCTAAACTTTATAAGTTCTTCCATCATATGGATTATTTCCCACCATGATACTTGGTGTGCTACCCCCGTAACAAATCTTTGTCTTCAATGTATTGCATCAGAAAACGGTCTTTACTTATCTCCATCTGGGACACTATTTTTCTTAGATCATTCTCTGCGTGCTCGTGAATAGCTTCCCGTACCGTAACTACCCCACCACTATTCTCTTCCAGATTTTTTTTTCAAACGTCCATGAGACTGCTCTGCAATACTTGTAGACTCATTTTTGAAGTGCTTGTATCTATTGGCCCATGCATAAACAAACTTCTCCTTCCAAGGATTCAACCATGTTTTCAGGCAATACTCGACAACTTTCTTATGATTCGTGCTCCAATCATCAATAAACTTCTGCAAGTTAGCATAATACATAACCTCGGTCTTAGAATGAGCCAAATGGTCCCAATCTTTGCAAAACTCTTTCCATGGATCCCCTTCTTCATCGTATTGTTCTTTTTCTTTCTTTTTCTCTTCCGCTCGCTCTTTCTTGGTAAGTTTACTTAGACGCTCGTCTTCCTCCGCCGAACGTTGATTACCCTTCTTAGGCTGGATCTTTTGGATTTGATTCTTGCAATTAGAAAAAAAAGGTTGGTTTGGATGTGCCACGTACAAAGAAAATGTTGAGCTAGCGGAAAAACTTGACGGACGGCACTCATAACTGCAAAATCCTTATCCGTAAATATAACCTGCGGTGTCTCTTCGCCACGGTAAATCAACCTCACTTGCTCCAACGCCCAAACATAATCATTTATTTCTTATTTTTCCATAAAGCACCATGTCACGGTGAATGATTGTTTATCCGAAGTATGACTGACCACGTTCAACATCGGCATGTTATACCTGTTTGTCTTATAGGTGCAATATATGAACAGAACCTAGTAAAAACACTGAGCCAAATCCACCATCCTTGGGTGCGAAATAAAAATATGAGTCACTTTCTCTCCCGGACCAACTTTTGTTTGCATGGCGTAGTTAAGTTTTTCTGCTAACCACTCAGATTGTTGCATAATTAACCTACCATCCCATTTGGTTCTCTTGATCGTAGCTTTGGCAACGTATATTGTGGAAATGATATACAAGTTATCCTTATCTTCAGCCCTTATTGAATTTAGGATCTTAAGAGGCCTACATCCCTTCATCTGCCGAACCTTCTCCATTTGATGCGGTTTCAACCGGGCATATGCAGGGTGTCCATATAAACTTTTAGGTGGAGGATGGTTGTGACGAAAGTCCGGAATACTATACAATTGGAATAGATCAGTTTCGTGATGCCTTTTGAAAACAATCCTGAACGGGCATTCACACTTCTTCGACGTAGTTTTGTAGACCCTAGTCGTCTTCTTCTCATATTTGTAATTCTTACCTTTGTGACTTTCTCCCTTTTTCCCCGCTCTCTCGCATACCATCTCCATTATCGACGTGTTTTCTTTGAACAACCACGCACATCTTCTCTTTTGCCTTTGAGATAAGCCATTCCTTGGACTCAACCTTGCTTTTCCATGTCTACATTCAGCAAAGAAATTACACATCCATGAGATCACTAATTAAATAATTTAAAATTAAATTTAACTAAACGGTTAAGGGAAACGTACCAAATCAGTCATATAATGTTGGGAGGTATCCGGACCCATCGTAGAGACCGGATCTGGTTGAGAGCTTGGTTGCACCACCAACTACAACATAACACAAAACCTTCATTAGAGGGTCGTCACTATTTAAAATATAAAAATGACGACTGTTCTGTTAATTAACCTTTCCAAGGCTAGATTCGTCACACATGAAACTTGCAGATTGACGACTCAATAGCCTAGAAATTATGGTCATTATGACCTTTACTTGGGTCATCAATTACTATATTAGCAGATTCACGACCAAATAGTAAGGAAATCTTGTATGTATACCAGGGATAGGATCGTCATTGGTATTAGCAGGCGAACGACTCTTTTGGTAAATAATGACGACCCTAAAAGAGTGCTAACGACTCTTTACATACAAATACACACCATTCTGTTCAGTTTTCTTAAAGGGTCGTTAGGTTATATATATCAAACATGACGACTCTACATGTAGTTATTGCAGAATTTGAAATTCAAATTTACGTTTGATTCCTAGGAGCGGTTATTCTTTTTTTTTTTGTGAAAAAGTAACGGTTTTTTTCAAAATAAACTAGCCGTTGGGTATTTTTTTTTTTCCTATAAAAGGAGACCTATCCCTTTCAAAGTTATTCACTCATCACTTTTAATCTTCCCAAATCAGTCACCCATCACTTTCAAACACTAAAAATGGCTCAAACTCCGTTCAATAATCAAGAAGATGTTGTTATTTTTAGAGCACACATCACGGTCACGAAGCACGACTTTAAAAGAGCGCATTGGGTCGCCAGTAACCACGACCAAACCAGAGATCCGTACCTTAACATGGATCAAACATCCAATGCTTGGTGGAAACGTGTATTTAAGATTTTTAAAGCACTAAACGGAAATCGTTATACAAGGACGCTCCAGCAGATAAGGGAAAGATACGATTATTTATACAATGAATGCGTAGTGCTCAGAGACAAATTGAAAGCTTGGGCTGACGCTCTTCCCAACGAACCTTGAATGGATAGAGTAAGTTTGTGAATCAATAGGCTGCTCATCAAAAATTATTTATTAGGTTATTTTTATACAACAACGCTAACTTATAAAAAAATTGTTTTTCCAATACTCTTTGGGTCGCAGCCAATACGAATTAAAGTATGGCAAGGAGTTTTTGCACGAGGACTGCTATCGTCTCTTGGGGGAAAGTGAATGGCAATTCTCCCAATATGATTAAACTCGTTTAGGTGTTCAAGCGCAATGTAGTAAACTATTTTATGTCTTTTCCTTCTATTTTATTTATAGTACATGTATGTTTTTTTTCGATTCAATAAAATGAGTTCAAATATTTATTCAGTAAATATTCCCAACAAGGGTCGTCATGGGTTGTAAATATACCAGTGACGACTTTAAAGTTTATTTGAAATATTTGGTATGAGTCGTCATTTTTGGAGAAAGTCATATTAACGACTCTAAATGTCACTTTACACAGAGACTCTTTAATAGTAGAGTCGTCAGCCAATAAACATAACGAAATGACGACTCTTTTGATCTGAAAGAGGTGTCACTTTGTTAATATGTCTTGTAACGACCCATTTAGCAGTTAATGTGAATTTTGAATTCACCCAATGTGGTTGAGTCGGGCAACGGTTAAAAATTCAAAAAAATGACTGTTGGGTCATTAATTTCTATAAATAGAGACCCATATCTCACCCCTTCTTCACCCAAACCATAATTCTCAACCTTATCTTCCCCTTCTCATTTATTTATCATCCAAGAGGAAAAAGAAGAGGAAACACCATGACTACTCCCTACACTTCCGAAGAGAATTGCGCCATTGCGAGAGCTTGGTTGACAGTCAAAAACCACTTTGAAGATCTAGGAAAAGACATTGATCAAACATCGGATTCTTGGTGGAACCGTGTATTCATCGTTTTTGTGGCGTTAGATGAAAATTGTAACTCAAGGTCTTTGAAACTCGTCAAGGAACGGTTCGAGGAGATATTCTTCGAATGTGAAGCTTTCAAAAGAGAAATGAAGGTCGTAACGGAAGCCTTACCCAATATGTTGGGTGGTATAAGAGTAAGTATTTAAACAAGAGGTAAAACTTATCGAAAGCTTTGAACAATACTAACTAAGTATATTATTTTTATTTTGCGTTTTCAGTTGGGGAAAGCGTATACCTGATACGAGGTGCTTCGTGGAAAAAAGTTTGAGTTCGACGATTGCTACCTCATCTTGGAAGGCACTACCTATAATTATAACGTTTATGGTTAAGTGTTTAAGTGAACCGTTATTATCTATAGTTTTTCATTTCCTTCAATGCAACGCTATGCAAGATGTAATACTTTTACGATTCAATGAAATGATTCTATGAAATCAAAAATTATGATAATATGGGGCAAGGGTCGTTACTATATGTAACTACTGAACCTAACGACTCTAAAATAAATTAGTAATTGCTAGCTAGGATCACCATTTCATATGACTACATATATGACGACCCTAAGTGTTATTTTTTACAGAGTGTTGGTTTTAGAGTCGTCTATGTGTAAACAAAACAACATAACGACTCTAAGTGACCTAGCTAAAAAGGATCGTCAATGTTTAGCACACTACCCTAACGATTTTTCATAACCTGGAAAAGTTGCAGGTTTGAGTTGTCATTGGTAGTGTCAATAAAGTGACGACTTTAGAGAGTCGTTTGGGTATACACCCCCCGACTATGACGACCCTTACACTGAGTTGTTCCATAGTGTGGATGATTCGACCACTTGGAGCAACAAACAGACAAATCGAAGGGTATAAGATGTTTACCTAATTGTTTTGAGCTTTGGGTTCCTCATTTTGAGGGTTGGTTCCTTCATTTTGAGCAATGGGATCTTCATTTGCACCATTATTCATGGCTTCCTCTACTAACATGTCTTCATCATACATCCAATCCAAATGGGAATGCAAGATAATCTCACCATCAACACAATCATGTTTGTTATTTGAAGCTTCACCAACATCATTTCCTCCACTAGAATAACTCATTTCAAATAACCCCAACTTTTCCCCCAAAAACTCAACTTCTCCTTCTCCACAACACAAAAACACAATTTTTTTATATCAAAAACTAGGGTATGACCCGTGTCGTGGTGGCACGGGTTTTGATCTGTTTTTACAATTATTGATTGAAGGTTAGGTTGTTAACATATTTGACGCTCGTACTTGTTTGACGCAAGGGTTCACTGTATGCATCTTAGATGAACCAAGCTTTATAGCAAATTTGATATGTGTTAGCATGATAAGTCCAGTTATAGATTTTAGTATTATGGAAATGGGGTTAGAGTTTTCATCTTCAAGTGTAAGTAGTTTTAAGGTGGTATATATATGAACTTTTATGGTTTTCCTCAGTTCTAAGATGCCGCGGAGAAAGAGAGCTCACTTGATGTCGGAGGAAAATACTTTACAACTTTAATCCGTTGAAATAATATTAAACCAAATGATTTAATTCAGATGATATAGACGATTCTAGGTTCCTAAATTTTATGTCAAAATGATTCCAGGTTTGAGATAAACTCAACTGTTTACCGAAGATTTTTGGTGTAAAATAAGAGTTCCTCTGATATGAGTGTATATTGATGTAATGTGGCACTTAGATGTCTAATAGAAAATAAAAGTTCATCTCCTGACCGACTTCAGTGAACCATTATCAATAATATCTGTCCAATATTTTCCAATGCTGATTTAGTCTTGTCAGACTTAAAAATTCGGATCCATTTCCTTAACCTTTTTCGGTGACAACTATTTCATGCATATCTCTTTGTCAGTCCGATCTCTTTATCCAAATAAATAACCTAGCAGTGGAAGTAGATATAAATCGGTGGTTCTCATCATGGGCCTTTTTGACAACATCTTTATCTAAGATGAATCCCTCTGCAAGCGTTACTGACTGACAGCATCCTCTTCCTTTTGAACAACAGAATCGAAGGGACTCCAGTTTGGCTTTCCCTCTCTTTTTCTAAAGAGTTTGAAAAAACATATGATAGGTGGATCAACAATTATGGATCTCTGATATGGCAAACGAATGAGGAAGAAGCTTTCTTGTCCTGAAGTAGGTATAAAAAAAAATGAATAAGCATTAGATGAGCATTAAAAATCCAGGGCCTACTGTACCATGTATCATAACGAATTACTCCCACAAATTCTTTGTACATTTTCAGTAACAAAACAAATTCTAATGGTTCATTATATGTGCGATTGAAGTTCAAGATATTTACGCTGAGAGATCAAGTTACCTGTCATTTAAGTATCTAACACTAAAATAATCCTGACTATGCAAATTGAACAACTTGCATTAAGGAAACCAACAAAATGGACGAACTAATTATCATCAAATTTTCACAATTCTGGAGTCTAAAAGTCTTTCTAAAACTATGTAGTATGGAAAGGTTTTATGTTTGTTCGAGATATTATTTCAATTTACAATCACCTTATCTACTATTGTAAGTAGTTAGCATCTTGTAAAATTATGAACACTAATGCTCGTACTAAAATATTGAAATGAAAAGCACAAATATACCTCACCCATGAGATAGATAAGAGAGCGAAATTGTGATTCCAATTGAAACCATGCATGATACAAAGTAAGCATGGTTTGATAGCAAAGATCGTACATAGTGTCATTTTAAACTAATCATTGTGTTCTAAAGATATAGTGGTTAGAGGTAAACGTGCAATCGAGAGAAACTGAAGGATCAAGTGATGAACAACGGCAAGTTTGATACCAAGTAATTGGCTCAATATGAGTAAGACTGTAAAACAAAGTTTGGAAAGAAGGTTGTAAAACAGGTAGACGGGGCAAAAATCCCAAACTGGGTTCTTTTGGAGAGCAGGGGAGAAACTCAAGATGTTATCGGCAGGTGCTCGTAAGCTTTTAGAGTATAAGCTTAGAAAAAAGCAATTCAAAAGTCCATAATCCGACTATAACAAAAAAAAAATACATACTGATACTGCTGATGCGATCCAATAAGCTAAAAACATGTAAATTAATTATACAAAACTTATATTAACCTGAAATATAGTGTTGTTCTTCCCAAGAGTACAAAAAAGTACCGATAGAACAACTGCCAAGAATTTGAAGGCACAATTTTTTATAAAGATGCAGTTTGAACATACATGATCAGAAATATAGTAAGAGAACCAAACCGACTATCTAAAATAATACCCCAATAAGCACTGGATGTTGCTTGTAGAGTGTCTTGCCGGAAACGCAATACTGGCATGCCATTTTGTTGGACAACTTTAGGATGGAAGCTGGTATTCCATTCCCTGAGATACCCTTAAGCAAGAAAATGTTATCAGCTTTAAGAAATTCATACCCTTGAACAACACCATTTTGATGTAAACATAAGGCTAATTTGAGCACACTGGCCATTATATCATCAAGCCTTGTCAATACAACCACTCGCAAGCAAAGAATATTCAACACACAGCCAACCCAAAAAAAAAAAAAAGTATGATGCTCACCTGTTGACAAACCTTTGATAGATGCAATCTCACATTAATGTATCTATCATTGCTAAATAGGAGAGCAACCCACTATCATAAGAGATGGAACTGAGTTACATATTTTAGTAGTTAGCATTTGTTTTCTTTTAACTTTCAAGGATTCCGTTTGAGATGGTGATGAGAGTTTTGGCCAGTCATCCTGGATGCATCTCACTGCTTCACTTCTCAAACATGTTTCCTCCAGGCTCCAGAATTGGAACCGATTAAATATGAAAAATGATACAGAATTATTTTTAAAACAAATAATGCGTGGATTAATATGCATATTCTAAGGTTTGTTTACAAATAAGAAAACAAAACTGCTACACGGTATATACTACAAAAGAGACAAAAATGGTGTCTGACACCCAATGAAACCTGCGATCTTGAAGCAGAGATACTGAAGTTACTTGCCTATATATATTTCTTAGGAACGACCATTATTAACCCAATGGAACCTGCTCATGTATACATATCAGCAACTGAAGCGCCATTAGGGACTGACGCAAATTTTGGAGATCAAACGCATGCATTAGTAAACCACAAAATGATATCGTTTACAAAGATTTGTTGGAATCAAAAGTAACCTTCTTCTGTTCACAATGCTTGCCAGTTCCTCCTCCTCCTTACTTCTCAACTCCATCACCACTGCCATTCTATTTCTTTCCATCTTATATGCATTATCTTCCCTTAATTTTTGTTAGTCCCTCCTCCTTAAGCCTTTTTTCAACACCTATAATTTTGTCTTAGATCAAACCCAAACTCAATCACAAAATTATCAAACAAAACTACCTTAATTCCCAAAATGAAAAACATCAAAGACAAAATACAGACATCCGTTGCTGAAGTTGCAAAACTAAAAGATATTGTCCTAGGACATACGTGACCTAGAAGAAGTATGTAACTTTGAAAAGAGAAAACTGTCCACCACTAAGCATTTGCTTTCAATTTGTTTGGGTACCCTGGATCTCGTACATCTTTCTTCATCAATTTCCATACTCAAATTTTGAGATGGCTTGCGTTGATGGTTCACACCACATTTACCAAACCAAAAAAATATGGAGCAGATCGTGCCTGTGATTATAAGGAAATAGACACACACGGAAAAAAATTTGGATGATGAATTAGTGCTATATAAATCGAAGTATTTCAGCTATACAAACCTAATGTCAGTTAACCCAAATCAGAGACAGTCATACCTGGGATAATAGATCTTTCCGTTAGGATTTGTTCATCTTAGTGAGTAACATTGCTAAGAAGACGACATATATACTTTAGGTTATATTACAGCTAACATTGCTAAGAAGACCCGAAACGGCTGCCTTAACTGGGTTGGATGAGATAATTACGTCGAGTTTGAAACGTTTAAGCGTTTTCTTCGGATGGGTTATATTATAAAACCAACGGCGACGTGGCTGAATCGTGGCCCTTCTTTATCACCCAAATTTATAGATCACTTTTTAATAGGAAAAATACAATCCGGACCGTTCTTTATGTATCCAACCTATGGATATCCGTCCAAATGGAAAAACATCATTGTCCCTTATAATATATAATTTATCCCTAAATCTGATTTTAATCTAACTAAACTAATTAACAACTTAACTAACTTAATTAACACTAATAGTTTAGGGGTAGTTTAGGCATTTAAAAAAATATTGGGATAAGGGATAACCACCCATTGCTATTTCATGACCTTTTTGTCCTGTAGTGTGAGGCCCCTAATTGTTTTTTAGGCCCCCAATTAAATCAGGTTTTGTATTGGAAGACAGATATAGTAAGCCAAAACCTCGTAAAAGGGAGGCTTTAATTTGTTAAAGTTTGGAGCACTAAAATTTGTCCAAAAGTTTCAGTCGCCAACTGCCCTTCCTACATGCTTTTAAAAAAAAAAAAAAATGTCAGATGTGGGATTTGAACCCACGCCCTCTCTCGAAGACCAGAACTTGAGTCTGGCGCCTTAGACCACTCGGCCAACCTGACTTGGTGATAGTTGTTATGATTTACATTTTAAGAAAACATCTGGTTTGATACACCACTCAAGGAGCTTCGCCTTGCATCTCAATTTGCTAATATGAGTACTAGAAAGATGAAAGGTTTTAACAAAAAATTCTGAGCATACAAGTTTTTTTGGTATGTCTTCTTGGGGTATAGATACATAAATGTAGTACGAAGAATAAGCAACCGAAGAATAAGCAAGAATGTACTAGTACCGAAGAATAAGCAAGAACGCGAGACTAGCACACGGTGACTGGCTCAGTAAATCAGTTGACTAGAGCGAGAAAGATGTGTGTTCTAAATTTGAGGGAAAAGAAATGCATATAAATTCGTTGACACATCAAAACTGATCAGACAAGGACATAGTAATACAGGTTCGCTACCATATACTGCCTGAGCTAATGGAATTTCAAGTATCAAACTCAAACCCAATCAAAGTGGATCAATCCATTAATAGCTGTTGCTCTAGCCGGTCACTAAGGCTAACATGTCCACAACATCAACGGTTGGCAGTCATACTCGGAACGAACGCAAAAGGCCAGTGGAATAATTGACGGCACAGAGGCTAGAGAGCCTCTTCAGCCTGATTCAGATGGCCGCTCTTCCAGCTGATGCGCAGGTAAGATGAGATACAGCAGCTCTAAATTGACGGTTCACCTATCACGTCCTCACTGAAGAATTATCTGCTACTACATACGGTATCACATGAATGAAAAACTTCCAAGAAATTTGAACCCATCTCATCGTTTAAACCTAAACCAACTTTTGATGGCACCAATGTTTGACAATAACGCATTCTGTACGCTGAGTTTATGAAATAAGCTTGTGGATCACCAATCCAGAGGTAGATATAAAATAGCAAACGCTATTATGAAGTTTGGCAGGAGATATAACAGGTCATCGATATGATTCAACATTGATCCTTGTGAGGATGCATGACACTTGAGGCGAAGGCTTCAGCACATTGACAATGTACTGTGCATATTCGTTAACTGGGGATATAAACAGGGGGAAAGCTGACAAGTTAAAGGGTGGTTGGATTAGAGTCGTTCTGGCGCCGCTCTATAATGTTTAGAATCAAGATCACAATTCAAGTTCGATACAGTTTACCAGTCCTTATGAGAATCAGCAAACCGTTCCTAATTTGATACTTAAGCGAGAACGCAAGGGAACTTTTCTAAGAATCTGTATTTTGTGCAAGTGTATATTATTTGCCATGCTCCAACGGACGCTGAACGGACAAAAAGTTATCTTCTTCCTTGACCAAGAAAAGGGCAAAGCACCAAAATATTTCTTTTTACCATGGTTTAACCGTGTCTTCAAAGTCGGACACCATTAAACCATAAGGGGTACATCCAGCTCCATTTCATAATTAAAAATAAATCCAGGTTTATCCACTAAACATAACAGATACAAGTCAGATTAAAATCTCTAACTCCTTATATACACTTCATACAGCATACCCAACAGTTAAGAGCTGTATGCCTAAATTTCCCTTTTAAGTTGTAGATCCCACTTGAAGTTGAATCAAGGACTGATATTCTTTTCCTGCACGACGTACAGATTATTCTCACAAAAAATCAACCAATTCTACTATTTGAATAGATTGGATGATTTAATTAGTGATCAGCAGATCATGTTGAGAGTTTCAGACACTCGAGGTGGGGATGATCTAAGCGGCGAGCATTCTGCCAAAAATAACAGCCCTTAATCCAACTTCAGGTGCGAAAAATAATAGCCCTTAATCCAACTTCAGGTGGCTGCATACAGTGTGACAAATAAATTTGCTTATGCAGCTTTTAAACCATTCTGTAAGCAGGACATATTATGAGTCAAAATTATCCAGAACTAATGGTAAAGTGACAGTAGCTTAACTTTGAAAACAAATGCCAGGACACTCTAGAATGCTAGTTTCTTATGAGAGTTCTGTTGAAGGTTCACGAATATAGAAAATTTCAGTCATTTTATTATCGTACTAGCTAACATATTTCCAGAAATGTTAAGGTGACTGCGCTCCTTTTTCTTGTTGCTGAAGCTAATTTGCATGCCCAAGTACAAATACCTTTCCCATCTTAAAGGCTGAGTACTCATCATTTCATAAAAGAAGGTTTCTGAGTCGCATATACAAAACTGTAAATTCCTGCTAAAGTGAGAAATCACAAATAAGTTATGCAACAGATTTAAAATCTAACAGTGCCTAACTTATGCGAGAGCTAAGCTGAAAGTAGAGAAACAACAACTAAGGATATATACTAAGTTCAGCATGAACATTTTTTATTTCAATCCGGAAAGAGAAGAAGACGTTGAAACATTCAAGGACCATAAACTGCGCATCCCAAATAAATGAATCCTTTTTATTTCTTCCTTGAGGTTTATTCCATAACAAAATGTCTATATGAGCTATATCCTACATGCACATTAATCGCATTCAGAACTTGGAAGCATTTTAGAAACATATAACTATAAAAGCACATCGTGACAAAGAATTGTACATATAATTGGAGCCTATTACAAATACTTTCTTAACCACCAAAATGAATGAGGAAAATAAGAAGAGGGAACAGGACATAATATTTGAATATATATTATTAAAAGAAAGAGATGTTAGATTCTACCAGGAATCTGTGCTGATAACTTGATACGAGGATCCGACCGGTCAGTTTATCCAGATCACTGTTACAAAGCTATATTTGCAGCTGTTCCCACACCTCTGTATCCATAGAGAAACCCAATGGGCGTATCACTATGTACAGGCGAGCAATCTAACCATAGAAGAAGCAGTAACTGTCTAACAACTTTAAGCGGCATATGCAATCACACAAGAGTTGAAGAAGAGCGAAGAAGAGGGCTTTTAACTGCATCATTGGCTTTTCCATTAAAACTAGAATATTGCCTTGATTTGAAACTACCGAATTTCCCGGTTTTCGGCCGAAACAAAGAACTTAGCATCTTCTCCAAACTTTGGGCCGTGTACTTTGCATATTTGCTTGAGCTCGCATCTTGCTCCACCAATGGCCCGTAATTCTGCATATAACTTCTGTAAACAGGAACAATAGCCTGCACAGCCAGATGACAAGTCTTCTCTCTAAGATCCTTCTCAGAAATGACCCAGTTCAACTGTTTTTTATACATTTCATCAAAAGCCTCGTTGAATGCCTTCAGACGCTTCTTCACCAGATCTCTGGCAGTAGCTCTCCCACCTGAGAACATTATCAGACCTTCCCTGCTTAATAAAGCAGGAAGCTTCCCCCATGTTTCTCGCAAGTACACTGCAGCATAATACTCCTTGTACTGTTCATGTTCTCTCAACCAAACATCTCCTAAGAGATCCCCAAGTTTTGTTCCCTTCAGATGCTTGTAGAAATGCCAGTGATTATTCATCATAAAGATGTACGAAAGGGTTATATCCTCGTAGCCTTTTGACCAAGTTTCCAAATTTAACTCTATAGCCTTAACTATATTCAAGATAGCATCATTAAGAAGCCTTTCTTGGAACTTCTCTTGCTTCCAGCTTCGTTCAATAACCAGAACCTGAGTTAAGATTGGCCTATAATCGTCACCGAGCAACCTATTAGAGTAATCTGTAATGAAGCTCACCAACCTGGGTACACATCCATCTGGAGGAGGAGGAGCCTGCCTCTGTAATTCCACTTGCACCAAAAGCTCCCAGAAAATCTCACAGGCACCTTCAATAACCCTCTTAATGAGATCCCGTGTAAGATTCTGAATTTCGATACACGCCTTCCCTCCAAAAAGCCTATTAAAATCTAACCTTAGCTTGTTTAAAGAGTAAAAAATATCCAACAATTTCAAAAGTTTGATTGGATCTTTTTTACTCTCTGTAACCATCTTTCCGAATTGGAGGAAAGCAAGAATTCCAGCCTGAGCTGCTATCTTCGCAAAGCAACTCATCCAAATATCAAGTCCAATCTTTTCAAATACATCATTACATAGCTTATACTCAGCCTCGAAAAGATGCTTCACGGCAAATTCCAAATGCTTACCCCATTGAGCTATGTAGCCTTCTATACTTTGCACATCATTAAATTCTGAAATAGATATCTCGAGGTAATCAAGATTGAGCGCCTGTAAACTTTCCCTAACATTAGCACTACGAACCTCAACATATATAGAAATGCAGTTATCTAATCTGTTATTAGCAGTTAATCTCTCGATAATGGCTTGAAGTTTTTGAATAACATGTACCGGTAGTGGAGATGGGGCAATGCAAGCCTGTTCTCCGGTTGCAGATGACATAGGAAGAGGAACACTAAATTCCATTAGGAGTCTCCTGAATTCGGCTTCCAATTTCTCCAAAGCAGCATAAAGAAGCCCACCATCGAGTCTAGCCCTCTCTTCATCCGTCTGCAACTCTCTCAGAGTCTTCAAAGAATTCTTCAAATTCGATAAATACTTCTCATCTGCAACTGAATTATCTTCAAGATACTCTACAATATCCTCTAACCATTGTATAGCTAACCCACAATTATCAGCCAGAAATTTCAATGCTTCTTCTAGTCTTTTAAGAACCGAAAGGTATCCTGCTAGATCAATTCGAGGGTCTGATAACAACGATCTCTCCAGCCCATGAACCGCATCGAATACCTTCAAAACAGCAGCAGCAGGACCCACTGCTCGATCAATGTGACCTCCTACAGCAACTAAAGCCTCTTTCTGTGCTCGAATTGGACGTACCGCAGCTTCCAACGATGGTAATCTCAGTATAATTTCTTCTAATCTTGGTCCTGTTTTATCTAATGCAAAACCAAGTGCTTTTGATTTCTCTAAACTAATTTTCAATGATTTTCTTGCAGAGACAAGATTTTCAAACCTCCTGGCCATTCTAAAACCCCAATCCCAATCCAAATCCAAAATCTGACTCAAACCCACTACCAATCTGATCCAGAAATGAAACCCCAAACCCTAAAATCTTAAAGTCTGGGTTCACACTGAAAAAAGAAAACCCGAACAATCCCAAACTCAAACAGTAGTAAATTGCATTTACTGAATCAACAACATTACAAATTTGTATGATTCCTTAGCCTTGGATACATCGAAATAGGTAAGTGACGAGTAATAATTAATCAACCAGCTGAGAAATCAAACTCCATTTTCACTTTTGTCTCAACTAAACTTCACCAAATCAATCAAGTCTGTACACAACAAGAATAATAATGACAAATAATACCTAGACTTCACCAAACTAATCACAACAACTTTAAACAAAATGAAAAGCAATCAAAAAAACCTTTTAGAGATGAGGATAATGAAGTAGAAGAGGAAGCTCACTGTAGTAGAATTAGGGTTTGTTTTCAAACGGATCTTCTTGGATTGGAATCGAACTGGTTCTTCTTCTTGCTTTCTAATAATTGATTATGTGAGGAAGTGAAAAGGAAAGGAAAATAATTATGAATCGAGAGCCCCCACTTTGAAAAAACAAACAAAAAGGAAATGAAAGAACCCTAAAAAAGGACTTAAATCTGGAAACTGAAAAAGAAACTACTTTATTTTATTTATTTTTACAGCAAACCAATAGCAATCCAATATGAGAAAGAGAGAAAACTAGTAGTTTTGTTTTGTAAAGTGCTTGACAGTAAAACCTGTTTTCCTCTGTCTCTCTCTCTACAACTGTCTTTAACTTTTTTATCCTGAGAAAACAAGAAACTTAGTTCAGTATGTCACGCTCTTCGTCACCCGGATTAGTAGATGTTCATCCGGTAAATTATTTTTGCTCAGGACCTCAGGTTTAATAAGGTGTTCGGATGTACAGTTGTTGTGCACTCGTTTTTCAATTTCTAAAAGTTAAAAAGTAAAAAGTTCGTTGACATTTTTAGCGTCGTCAAAAGAAAAAAAGCAAAAAATGAAGAATTGTGAAGTAACAGGATTATTGAGTACACACTCAGGAGCTGTTTTTCGACTTCTGGAAACAAAAAGGTCAGAAGGTAGTTTGGAAATACAATTTCAAAATGACATTTAGAAGCCAAAAAAGTCAATTTTTTGTGAAGTAAAATGTTTTTGTCTCTGAATTTTGCTACTGAAGAAGCAAAATCACTTCGGTTTCTGGTATCCAAACGCGTTATAAAATGTTTTTCTTTCTGACTTCTGTGAAGATGTTTTTGCTTCTTACTTCTGGAGAAGCAGAAGGACTTCTACCTTTGGTATCTAAACAGACTAATTGCAGTTTAATATATCATTCAAAGTCAAGGAGTCACAACTAAAGGGTGGGAATGCATATCGGAAACATTAATATTCCGCTAACTCCAAATATTATATATTACTCATTGGCATGGTTATTATTTTTTCCAAACGGGATTTGCAACAGAAACGACAGTGAATGTGAAGATAGTTTCTGGTGATATATTTCTCCCATAAAGATAAACATTCGTATAAAAAAAACGTGATCCTAAATGTACAACCGTTGAAAATTAGAGGGAGAAATTAAAATTAGTAGATGGTGAGGCTTGTTAGATGTTATATCACCTGATATGGCACAAGCGGAAGTGATAAAAGATAAGGAGAACCCACTCCTTGAGGTGATGATAGAACACTCCAATTCAGCAGCAAAAACTCTAATCCAAGAGTTAAAGAAAATAAAGATGGTGTTTAACCAAATAAACTTAACAGTTTCATCAATCAATAAAATGAGCTAAACCAAGCTACTTTGAAAACAGAAAGCAACTACCAAAACCCTGAACTACACAACTGTGTAGTTTATCGTAACGCCTAAATCCCATAAAAATCCTACTGTAACTCCTTTCACTTAACTGGATTCCGGATTCTCACATCTTATTGGACTCCAGCAAACTAACTAACAAAATTAAAGTAAATGCTATCAAACATGAAAGTAAATCCTAACAAATGTGAATAAATAAACTAGATACGAACTTGGCACAAGACTCGCATACTCGCATTTAGGCCTCTAGATATGTCCCATATCATGCTCCCTCACTGCGATTAAACTCGCCTCGAGTTTACCTTGAGTAGAAATAGTCCTAGACCTTGTAGTTTTATTGGTAGCAACCAAAGTAAAAGTCTGATTTGGAAGTTTGTCTTTCTTCTCCCTGACTTGGTGTTTCTTGGTTGGTAGTAACAACACTTTTGTGCCCCTCCAGTAAAACTCATAGCTATTCGCCTTGCCGCGGAAAAGAGCATCCACATCAAATTGTCATGGCCTTCCCAAAATGATATGACATGAATCCATGTCTATTACTTCACAAAGGATACTATCGCAGCAAACCCTCTCAAATGCAATTGGAATTTCGCAAACCCTTTCAACTCTCGTTTCCAGCCCTGTCTTGATCCAACCAACACGATAAGGGTGTGGGTGTGGTTCTGTTGGTAATCCCAGTTCTCGAACTAGTCCCCATGAAACAAGATTCTCAGTACTCCCAGTACAATGATAAAATCACATACCTTTTCTAGGATTATTTCCTTGAGCATGAACAACTTCTTTCTATGAGATTCTTTATCTACTTTCGGAACAAGGAGTACTTTTTTATTTTCCCATTCACATAGGGTCACTTTCCGCACCACCATACAAATGCTCCTTAGGTCATCAGCATAACTTCCTCTTTTTCGTACAACTTTCAGTCTGTAGATTTATCATCTTCGACAAGTCCCACTGGTCGTATCTTTGGGAACTCATTTGAGTGATGCCAGGCAGACCACAACGATAACATTTGTCCCTCTAAGGTTTCGCATAAGGATTATTACCTTTTTTTTACTGCAGAAAAGTCGATTGTAGGTTGTTAGAGCACTGCTCGGTTGAACTCGCAAGCGTTGCTATCTCAAACTTGTTTGTCAAGTTTAGGTGATCAATACTATAAGTCTTGATTTCTAGTCTACTTATAGCTATGTCTCGGATTAGGATAGAATGTGTATTTGAGCTTTAGACTTCACTGCGTTCATCGATTGAAGACGAAGATTTACTGAGGAAAGCTTGGAGGAACTTCATCAACAAAAGGTATGTGGAGACTAAAACTTATCTATCACTCAGAAGTTTATTCTATTTTATCTCTTATTGAGACTAAGTCGTATAGCTATATAGACTTTTACATTATACACATTTGATATTTCGAGCTGAGTTTCACTCGTTTATATCTTTCTCGAAATATGTGTTAGAAGCTATTTGCTTTAGCTACATTCATCATTATTCTTGACGAGTTTAGTTGGAAATAATTTATTTGTTGGAAACTAAATAATAAGTCAAAAAATTTCCTTGAAACATCTTACATGATTTGTGTGAGATGGTCATTTGATGTCGACTCAGAATGTTTTATATTGATCATTCAATCACTTGAAAATTACTTATAAGCTAATAGTTTGTGTGAGACAGATATTGCCGTCTTCTAAGGATGTTTCAGTGATTGAAATGGGAGTTTAGAACAATTAACCATTGTCTGGATATAGCATAGTATGCATACAGTATGCAAACTGTTGTAGTATGATTCAGGTCCGGAAACCAAGTTTGCATACCAGTATGCGAACGGTTCTACCTGAGTTAGGTCCGGGACGACAATATGCATACCGGTTTGCGAACTGTCGGACAAGACCAAAGTCCGGAACTTAAGTTTGCCTACCTGTTTGCAAACTGAGTTGGTTGAAGTTCTAAAATCGGTTTAGTATGATCTCATACTCATGAACAAATACATTAATAAATTAAGGAATGCAATCTTTGCAAGCCGTGGCTTAATGTTCATGAATTGATTCTTAAATAAGTACTTTGTACAATCATGAATCAAATCCGATTTTGTTCTAATTGTGTCTTGTATACTTCTATGGGAATATAAAAAATTGAACAACTCTATGAGTAACACAATTAATTCATTTGATTATCATTTGATCTAGAAGTGTTAGATGAATGTGGTTAATACAAAAGTGTTCATATGGCTAACTTCGGTTAACTGTTATTGAGCCAACTCAATATACATGTTTAGGTGCGGTTACCCATATTTAAATGAAGGTATATTTCATTTGTGTGTAACAAGCTAAGACCATCTAACGGTGGAGAGATATTGCTTTGGTTTTAAGCAAACTTAACTTGAATCTTTAATCAGGATTTCATCTAACGGTGCATATTGATTGCTTTGTTTTAAAGCTATCAAACCCTGATTTGAAGACTATATAAGGGAGAACTCTGGCAACTGGAAAACCTAATCCCCACACCTTTTGTGTGATACTAGTTGCGTACTAGAGTCGATTCTCCTTTAACCTAGGTTTTTCTTAAAACTATTATAGGTAAACGACTTAAAGACTTCATTGGGATTCTGAAGCCAGACCCAACTATTTTCTCTGTAGTTGCGTGTTCTGATCTTACTTGTTCTATCGTATTGAGTATTATCTTCTCTAAGATTGGCTCGAGATTTATCTCCGACAGGTAAGTTATAAAAAGTAATCACAAAGCTCTTCATCTCATTCTTTGTGATTCTACAATAACTTCTTCATATAGTTAAGTTATTGTGAGGTGATTGATATTTCTAGGCCGTTCTTCGGGAATATAAGACCGGATTATCAATTGGTTCATGTTCACCTTGATTTATCAAAAGACGGAACAAAACTTCATAGGTATATCTGTGGGAGACAAATTTATCTATCAGAATAAACTTTTCTGTGGGAGACAAATTTGTTTATAAAGACTTCGACTTTGGGTCGTAGCAACTCTTAGTTGTGGGTGAGATTAGCTAAGGAAATCAAGTGCGTAGAGTCCTGCTGGGATTCAGAGGCGTAAGGAACGCGATTGTACCTTAATCGGTGTGAGACTTGGTTAGGGCTAAACTACGTTCCAGTTCGAAGTTAGCTTGTAGTAGGCTAGTGTCTGTAGCAGCTTAATACAGTGTGGTGTTCAAATCTGTACTAGGTCCCGAGGTTTTTCTGCATTTGCGGTTTCCTCGTTAACAAAATTTCTGGTGTCTGTGTTATTTCTTTGCCGCATTATATTTGTTTATATAATTGAAATATCACAGGTTGTGCGTAGTTCAATCAATTGGTAAATCCATCCTTTGGTTGTTTATTGAAATTGATTGACACTTGAACTTTGGTCTTTGGTACCATTCAAGCTGTTTCTCACAATAATCAGGCTCACGAATTCCTATTTGTTTGATTTGCTGATTACGTTGAGAAACAGAGATATAACTCTTGGATATATTTTCTTGATTGAGTCTGACTGTCTATTTGATTCTCTTGGAATTATATTGGAGTTAGTCCATACATATTGCCGAACAAAATATTGGGTGTGGTTGTTAGACCCCCTCTTTTTCATAGGTACCTTTGCTGGCTGTGGTAGTCGAAAGTTAGAAGATGTTACTGTAAATTATGTTGGAGTCGTCTCAAGTGGTGACTTGATTCGCTCATTGGGCTTTTTTGCCCATACCTTTGGTTGTAATTCAATCTTTTGAGAGAGACTGACGGCTTCTGTAAGTGTCTGTATTGGATGGAGGTAAAAAACTTCTTTAATATCAATATCCAACCTGCTTAGAGAACGACAAACTTGTTGTGCATCAGTCTTAGGAAGATTAACCTTTGAACCCAATCTATAAAACTCCTTCGTATACTCATCAACTGGCCTCTTTTTTGCGGGCATCGTTGATAGCTTTGGAAAATCTTTTGCGCATAGTTGGTGGGGAGGAATCGCGCTTTCATCAAACGCCGCATTTGACTCCAAGAAGTGACCATCGATTTACCTTGTATTCTCCTATTGTGAACAGTTTGCCTCCACCAAAATGCAACTCCTCCTTTTAGCTTGTAAGACATCAATTTTACCTATTGAGATTCAGGAATTTTCATGTACTCAAAGAAGTCTTCAACAACAACAATATAATCCAAAAACTCTTTGATGTCGACCTTACCACCATAGGTTGGTATTTCAAGCTTCATCTTGTATAGAAACTTAGCATCAACCTTATCGTGTACTGCATTGACTTGAGAACCCTCCTCAAAAAAGAATTCAGGTCCCATCTCCTCTTCTTCCATCTCAAATGGGGTTGTTCGTCCATGAGCTTTTGGTTCATGTCCAAACCTAAGACGACGTTGCACTAAGTTATGTCTTGGGTAGTACTGTTGACATCCCTTCTTGCTGCGATATGTTCATGTATAGGTTTTTTTGGCATAAAATCTTCTCCCTCTTCAAAATCTATGAAACTATCAAGAGCAAAATCAAATTCATAAAATTCATGAGCATCCCGGATCCTTTTTTTTACCAGCCATTGTTGCCTTGTTCGTTCCACGGAGCTCTAGAAATTGCACCACCCCTTTGATACCCAGGTTCATCTACAAGTTCATACATATTTGTTCGAAGTGTTGGACCTCCTCTAGAAGACCAATGATTTCTTACTCCATGACGATCATAACTTTCATAAGCTTTGGAGTTGAATTTTTGTTGGTTCATATTCTGAAAACGACCGTAAGGTTGCCATTCTCTTTGACGATTATTTTCGGCTTGGTCTGATTTTACCAGCCTCAAATCCTTAATTGAATCTTGTAGTTCTTTCATTATTTTTGCGTGGGACAGCGACATTTCTCCAATTCTGAAGATGATGTTATATTGAGCTTCGATCATCAACAACATCGGATCTTTGGCAGTGTTTGTTTCTCCATTAACGATGTCGGTAATTTTCATCTTCTCTGAAAATCCTAGATAATATGGGACTTCTCAACCGTTTCTAAGATAGATATATCAAAGATGAGAAACAAGAATAAATCTTCTTTGAATCCACCTGATATGGCACTAGCGGAAGCGATAAAAGATAAGAAGAATCAACTCCTTAAGATGGTGATGATAGAACACACCAATACAGGAGCAAATACTGTAACCCAAGAGCTAAAGAGAATAACGATGGTTTTTAACCAAACAAACTTAATAGTTTCGTTAATTAATAAAATGAGCTAAACCAAGCTACTTTGAAAACATAAAGCAAATACTACTTATAACCCCGAACTAGAAACAACCGTGTAGTTTATCGTAAAAACTAAATGCCCTAAAAATCCTACTGTAACTACTTTCACTTATGTCGATTCAGGATTCTCACATCTTGTCGTACTCCAGCAAACTAACTAACAAACTTAAAGTAAATCTTATCAAACAAGAAAATAAATCCTAACAAATGTGACTAAATAAACTAGATAAGGACTTGGCACAAAACTCGCATACTAGGCCTCTAGATATGTCTCATATCATCACCAAAAACTTAGTTCAAGTTCGTTGCTATTCGGGTTTTATAAGAATTTGAGATAATGTAAGAATAATCATGTCAATGGATCCTACCCTTTAACATTTACATTCAAGTTCTCATATTTTTTTATCTTTTTCAAAAATTATAATTATTCGTAAGAATTACATTTTCTTTACCTACATCTTATATATTTGTTAAATATTGGACCACCCTTTAACATTTATATATGTCATATATAATTGATTTTATACTATATCAAAATAAAACAATTTGATCATTTATTTATTACTCCTTGTGAAACCGATTTCATATGATATATCTGAAAGATAGCCTTTTTATCCATAAAGTGTACGATACAAACAAATTTCAAACACAGATCACTTGTATTATCATTCGGTTACTTTTATCATTGTGCTACGTGACATTGGCGGATAAGTCGGCAATTACTTAATTAAAACTAAAATAATCAAATGAAGCTCGTTAAACCAATGTCCAATGTGTACAAAATCAAATCTCTGCGGACATGTCAAAAAATTGGTTGACTTACATAAAAGTTACATATTTTATGATTTAATGGAGACGGACTTTGTGTCGGATAATCCTTTTGGACAACAGAAAGATGGAACCAGATGAAAAACTGCACCTTGCAAGTGTTGAAGAACACTATTTAGTAGTTTTCACCATTTTTCTTTATGGGAATCGTGTTGGCTCCACAAGATTCGCTTGTCTCCCAATCCAAGTAGACTGTAGAGTGTGAAAAGCCATTGTTCAAAGGATTTTGCCTTTGTATCCAACAATGGGTCAACAATGATCCACTGTTACCAACCAACCGTAAATGCATGAGGCAGAAGAAATATCTTACTTGACCACAATTGCGTGCTAGTCCGCGTGTTATTAAGCGGCATCGAAACCGGAATCTAGAGATCCCGAAATACTCCGTAAAATAGAAAATTAATTCGAAGTACTGTCAAGCTAGAATAAAAAAAGTACACTCAGCTGCAGCCGGGTGTCTCTGGAGTGACGTAACAGTAAATATCTCAGATTAACCAACTATGTTATCACGTGTGAGGAAAAGCACATACCGGCTTGTTGGGGGTTTTGCTTTTCAGTACACGTACGTATAGAAAGTGGGACCAACTGTAGAAATATTCTCTTTCGTTCTTCTTCAATCATAGAGTCCAGACCCCGGTCCTAAGGAAGTCATTTAGGAGTAGATGGATGGTAGGTAGGAGAGAATAAATTCAGACATACATTCGGTAAAAGTATAGTTTTTGAGGGCAAGTTTGGTTAAAAGATATCGAAATTTCGAGCGGAAATTTGAACTACAAACTCGTAATAAACAATAAATGATCAAGGAAAATATGTTGGACCTTTCGTTTGTTCTTACACGCCCAACATTCATGGATTTTCAATTTGTTACTTTTTCTTTTTAAATCAGTGGCAGTTGGAGAGGTCCTCTTCTAAGGTTAAAGTCCTGCTAAGTTGGTCCACAAGGCCATCCAAATACCGGATACTCGTTATGTACGTATAGACATGGGCCATCTTAATACCGGATTACATATTATATAATACCTCCGTTCTTAAAAAAAACAAATACTCACTTTTTTATTTTGGCCCAAAAATATGTCAAATTGTAAAAGCGATAGTATCTGTTTTTAAAAAAGGAATGCTCCCTTTACACTTTTATTATCACACTATCTCACACGTTGGATGTCATTTTTATGAATAAAAACCAAACCGTAACGGATTTGAAGATAATATTTTTAGGATATACAGTCGAACCTCGATAAACGAATGTTCGATAAATGAATAACCTCGCCAAATGAATAATTTTCTCCGGTACCGATTTGGGCCAAGGTGATAAATGAATAACCTCGCTTAATGCACTAATGAATAAAAAAAATTGGATCCTTAAAGGCCCTGTAGAAATATAAACGAAAAATCACTGAATTATATATATATAAAAATATATAAAAATAAACCAAAATACATAATCAGAAAATTTTACATAAAAATATATGTACGAATGAACTCAAAAAAAATCATCTACGACGCTACTATCATCCGGTTCAGGATCATTCTCATTATTCATTACTGACTCAATAATTTCTTCGTCTGTTGGAGACTCCACAACTGCATCATTCTCGTTAGGATAGTTCAAAAGATGTTCGACGTCCATCACATTTCTATGGCGTAAATTATAAATGACACCAGTTAATTTAAAAGAAAATGAATGTTAATTGAATTATAGATAAGAATTTTGACCAATATTTCCTAGGTATACTTGTACATTTTCTCCAATACAATTTACCTTCTTAAATAAGAAAATATTGTCTAAATGAATAAATATTCGTTTATTGATAAATGAATAAAATATTCATTTATCGATAAATAGATAACCCCGCTAAACGAATATTTTTTCTTGGTCCTGAGAGCATTCATTTATCGAGGTTCGACTGTATTCCTCTTACACATTCCGAAGTATAAAACCTCACAATCTACCGGTCTTAATTTCGACGGCCAGAAATCCGTTGATTTTCAACGGCGCATTTTCAAAGTAGTAGATGGTGGTGTTTTACGTCTCGGAATACGCTCATTTTCGCTAGAAATGTAGAGCTATGTAATAGTAACATATCCCCAAAATATTAGCTTCAAATCCGTTAAGGTTTGGTTTTTATTCGCCAAAATGACGTCCAACGTGTGAGATAATGTGATAATAAAAGTGTGAAGGGATCCCTCCTCTTTTAAAAAAAACGGATGAAGTATATTTTTCTCTAAATAACCACATGTTAATGTAGATACCTAAAGTGAAAAAAAAGTCTTCATAAGCCTCTAATTCTTTACAATTTTAAGGATTACTCTTGAATTGTTGATGTCTAAACATTCATCAATCATCAAGTGGTCTGATAGTTGACATGCTCCCTACCGCAGCGGAGGTAGGGGCTCGAACACCATAATTGCCAGAAATAACTCCTTAAAGAGTTAAGAATGTAGTCCAAGATCACTTATCAAACCATAAAAACAAAACATGTTTAAACATTCATATAATATGAGTTGCTTTTAAGATAAATTATATGATTTTATAAGAGTATGAAGTATGTCAGGCGTAAGCAAAAAATATATTTTTTACTTTTCTGTAATTGTCAGATAAGTCGTCCTTTATCCTAGTTTGTTAATAGTCTGAGCCTGTATTACAGGTACCTATAAATACTTGTGTTCTGTTTTGGTAACAAGAATCTTATTCATTTTGCAACAAAATTATTCTTCTCATTACTCTGATTATAGATTAGGTTAGGATCCTCATTTTCTTCAGCGCAATTTTTTTTTGCATAAATTTCATATTCCAAGTTTGATCTTTTTATTGAACTATTACAAGTCTCTGTGTTCTTTTAGAAAATTACATATACTCAGTTCCCGTTCTTGATTACATCAAGAATTGTTTATTCCTTGTGATCATTTGTTTATTCTTGATCTTTTAGAAGCGTTTATTTCGATCATTTAAACATCTTTATTATCTCAATTTTATGATCCTTGAATTTTTTGATTCCACAATGCCTGCTAAATCAACGAATTGTAAAGTTTATTCTTCATCTTCTGTTGTTGCTGATCCTTATCTAGATCAGTGTACCTTTAGTCTTCCTTTTACTAATATTTCCAATTTCATCTCATTGAAACTTCGACAAATTACTTACCGTGAAAAGACCAGTTTGAATCAATCATTATCTCGATGGATTTGTTTGGTTATATGGATGTTACGATTCATGAACATCCTCGACATGTTTTCGGTGGATGGAGTGCAAATCCAGAATCCTCATTAGGTCCATTGGCGTAAGGTAAACCGATTTGTATTTAGTTTTCTCCAAGCTACTTTCATGCAATCTATCTTAAGAAATGCTCTTGGTCTTACTTCTGCACATGAAATTTGGAAATTTATTGAGAGTACTTTTAGAACTCAATTTAATGCTCACAAGTTTATGTTTCGCAATAAATTACAGACTATTAAAAGAGGTAATCAGTCTGTTGAAGAATATCTTCATAAGATGATGATTATCATTGATAATCTTACAGCTATCAATGAGCGTGTTAGTAATTCAGATATTATAATGCATGTTTGGATGGTTTTGGTGTGATTGCAATAATTTTGTCATTTCTACTCAAACAAGAGAGGCACCTTTCACTTTTGATAAAATAAAGGCTAGGTTAATTAATCACCAACAATGGTTAAAAGATCAAGATTCTGAGATGCAAGGTTTGTTTGATACTCAACCTGCTGCAATGTATGGCAGAAATATTATTTTTGGTGGCAATACTTCTAAGAAGAACTACAAGCATAACAACAAGAAGTTTGCAAATTTCAAGAATAACACTTATGCTTCAGGTTATTCTAGTGGTGGTGGTTTTAAGGAATTTTTTTGGTAATTCTTATAGTGGGACCATAGATTGGTGTTAAGTATAATGTGACATTCTGCTAGCAGATGCTATTACAGATATACACATGAAAAGAACTCCATTAGCTCAGTGCAGAAAGCTTTTGTTGGCATATAATTGACTTTCGATACAGGAGAAATGTTACTTCTCTACCAACAAATGCAACTTGGATTCTCGATTCCGCTGCCACAAATCATATGACAAGTGATCATGTTTTCCTTACTAATACTTCACCTCATACTAGATCTTCTAATGTCATTATGGGAAATGGTAAGCTCTTAACTATTTCTCATGTAGGTGATACAGTAGTATCTACACATAATAGGAATTTTAAGTTGTCTCAAATACTACATATTCCTAGTTTGAAAGCAAATTTGTTATCTATAGCTAGATAATTCTGTTTTTTATTTTTTCGAACTGCATGGTTGGAGATATTTGATCAAGTATGTTGTGCCAATTAGCAGAGATAATTCTTTCTTTATTGAACTACATGGTTTGGGATATTTGATTAAGTATGTGCTGAAAAATAGGTTCTTTCTAGAGGCTCTGTACATCACAACTTATATCCCATTCAGTCTGTTCAACATTCATTACCAGTTTGCTTCATGCCTCTATTGTTGCTTCATCACCATTCTGGCACAACAGGCTTGGCCATCCTGCAGATGTTGTTATTCAAAAGCTTTACTTTTCCGAGTCAATAAAGCTCCCTTATAGAGCTATATCATTTGTATGTGTGGCATGTCAGTTAGGAAAAATTAAACACTTGCCTTTTTATTTGTCAGATATGGTTAGTTCTTCTCCTCTGGAGCTTGTCCGTTGTGATGTATGGAGCCCTTCTCCAGTGTCTTCTCTTTTTTATTTTTAGATACTATGTGGTTTTTATAGATGATTACAGTCGATTTCATTGGAGATATCCAATGAAAGTCAAAACTAATTCTCTTGTATCTTTTCAGTATTTTAAATAAATCAATTAAATTTTGTTGGCCATTAAAATTATTTATTTTCAAATTGTTAATGCTTATAAACTTAATAAAGGTATTTTGAAGCCTTTTCTTGACCAATGTGGGATTTCTTTGATATTTTCTTGTCCTCATACCTCTTAACAGAATGGAATGGCTGAGAGAAATCATCGTCACTTCACTGAGGTAGAGCTTGCTCTTCTTTTTCAGGATAGTATGCCCAAATGCTTCTGGTATGATGCATTCTATATTGCTACCTTTCTTATAAATAGACTACCAACAAAGTTTTTAAAAATTCATTTTCCCTTTGAAGTCTTATTTTATAAATCTCCTGATTATTCTTTGTTACAAGTTTTTGGCTCAGCTTGTTATCCCTACTTAGGAGCTTATAGAGCAGACAAGTTAAGTCGTAAGTCTGCCTTACATACTTTCATATTATAGAGCCCTCTTCACAAGGGTTATATATGCAATGACAATTCCAGTGAAAACATTTATAATTATAGGCATGTCATCTTTGATGAACATGTTTTTCCCTTTTCTTCTAATCGTTATTCTAGAAATGATACTTCTGACACTTTAGTTACTTCTTTCAATAGTTCTCCTCCAGCGTCTTCCACCTTCTTCAATTATTACTAGATCTAAATTTTGTCACCAATTACACTATAAGACATCATATTACCACTACCTGTACTTCACTACTTCAGCATATTGAACTCAAGATTTTCAAGGCTGTAATCCAAATACCAGTTTGGGCTCAAGATATGACAGACGAATATGGAAATTTGAAAGATAATGGTACTTGGTATATTGTGAAATATCACGAGAGTATGAATGTGTTGGGGGTGTAAGTGGTTTATAAACTCAAATTGAAGGTGGATGACAGTGCCGAGAGATATAAAGCTAGATTGGTGGCTTAGGGACTGATTAACTTGATGAGGCTGATTATACTGAGACATTTAGTCCAACGGTGAAGGCTCTAACTATTAGACCAATGTTTCCTTTTATGAGCACAGTGTATTTCTATGAAGTAACCACCTGAATTCAAAACTGCAGGTAAGGAGGATTATGTATGTCACTTAAAGAAGTCATTATATGGTTTAAAACAAGGGCTTGGTTTTAAAAAAATTAGTGGGTTTCTTCTTCAATATGGCTTCACCCAGTCCAAATGTGATTATTCCTTATTCATCTACAACTCAGTTCAAGGTACAATGTTTCTTTTAATGTAAGTAGATGATATCATCCTTACCGGTGGTTCTTCTTCTCTACATTAAGGTCTTATTATCTCTTTAGGATATGAATTTGATATGAAAGTTTTGGGTCTTTTACATTACTTTCTAGGCATTGAAGTCTATAGAGATGATTGTTCTAAAACCATGTTTCTTACTCAAAAAAGTATATTATGTATCTTGGTAAAAGAAAACATGGTTGATTGTAAACCCCATAGTACACATGTCATTAAAGGTTTTAGGTGATGTTTGTATGATGATGAGTTTTTAAAGGATCCATTACATCATAGAAGTCTAGTTGGTAGTATTCAATATCTCACCATGATTAGACCTAACATGACATTGTCAGTTATGTATCAAAATTCATGCGAACATCTTCACTTGGTCAAGCAAATTCTCAGATAACTCAATGGCAGTCTAGGTTGAGGTATTACTGTTTGGATTCTTCTTATTTGTCTACACTCAAAGCTTACTCTAATTCAAATTGGACAGGATGCGCTGATACCATAAAAAGTACATCTAGGTATCTAATTTTCTTGGGTTTTTCACTTGTTTCTTGAACTTCGAAAAAGCAGCCAACGATTTCCTGGTCTTCAGCGTAATGCTACAATAGGAATTAAGAGGAGACACGCCTTTTGAAGAGAGATGATAAACAAAAAATGAGTGCCACTTTGGGACCGCATGAATAAAGTAAAATGAAAAATTCATCTATAAGAAAAGAAATAATGTTAATACAGACATATCTAACTTCTAAAAGATACTAACGAAGTCATATTATTTAAGAAAAACATATCTAGCTCCCGTGAGATCCAAATAAGAATATAGCCGCGCATGTAGGGAAATATGAAACCAATGTATATATTCGTATATGTATTAAAGGTTGCCCGTCAAAATGAGAAAAAAAAGTTTTCTTTGGCTTAAAAACTAGAGTTTGTCAAGTGCAGAATGGACTAGGGAAAAAACCCAAGTTAACAATTCGGCAAATCTACATAACGACAAACATACGAGTAGTATTCAGATTCATAAAAGTGAAATTCGGTCAAAAATCCGGTCAACGGTTTGTGATCCTGCAGTAGCTCGGAACGACGTACATGCAGGTATAATTCGATTTACTAATGTGAGTTTGGTAATAAAAATCCGGCCTACGTATATACAAGGAGAGTGCACGTGCGATGCATGTCGTCGGATATTAGGTGTTACACAATCTTTGTACGGGGAGATACTGACCTGAAAATTTCATAACTTTCCCAAAGATCCAGTGTGTACCGTGAAGACGATGAAGAAGTGGTGCAGTTTCAAGTTTAAGGTCCTTATATATGTTTATAGGTTCAAATACACCCCTAAAATAATCAACATATCTTACAGAAGCCCTTTTCAATCTAATGGATGAGTTATAAACACGATTGATATCCGATGGATGGCGTGAATAATTCACATGAGAATATTTTTTGGAATGTGTTCAGATCTGACGACTGAATTCTAAATCACGGAAATTGACGGTTAGAAAAATTGGAGCTTAAGATTTTTGTAATCTTAAAACACTAATTTTTATACGTATGTGTTATAAGATAGAGACATAATGATCTGATATAAGTCTATGGGAAATCAATAAATCTTATGAATTAATTGTGTTATATATAGCGTATATTCATCATAAGTCAAAGAACAATATCTGGATCTACGGTTTAATGGTTAGAAGGATTAAGTCTTGCCATCGAATCCCAAGGTGAACACATTTTGTGAAAAAATAATTAAGATAGCGTATAAGACTAAATAAGCGAGTCGACTTGATCCGAGTCTATTAACTAAGATATAGTCAGCCGTCCGAATTAGAGACGTGAATAATTCGTGAATCCGAATAAACCACACTGGAGACGCGAATAATTCATTGATCTCAATAATTTGCGCATTATTCAACTGACCCATAATACACGCTTACATGATCTCAGTTTCTGTAGTTCGAGTATTACACAGAAGCATCGATAATCTCACATGATTTAAAGTTGCATAATATTATCAACCTTGCTATTTTTGGGACTATGCCAACTATTTGGGGCCTACAATTTTCTTCACCCACCTAGATGAGAGGATAATGGGTGTTTAAAAAGGATGAAAATACTATGTTACCCTCATTATTAAAACCTAAGAATTTAAGATTTAGATTTCTCCCTCTTAGATACTTTTATATCAACCCATTCCTCTTAATTATGTTCCATTTGATTTGTACATTCAAAATTAAAAAAATTCAGAAAATTTAATTTTCCAGATTTATCCATAACAACCGATATAAATGTCCATATTGGCCGATTTTGCACAATCGGCTGATATACACATACATGTCGAGCGATTGTTCTTGATGTTCTTCGGGGTTGAAGAATATCAACCCATAATAGGTCGATTAGCCACTCATATGGACCAATTTTTGTTAAAGAAACACCCTATTTTGTTGGCTGCAATGGCTAATATAAGCCTCTATATACACCGATTATTGCAATCGATTTATAAAATCGTACACATCCTCCGATTGCTACAACCGAACTTTATATAAATAGATGTCACAATCCGCTTATAAATATATCTACATCTGCCGATTGTCGCCATCAATCTATGTAAAGATAATTGTTTACCATCATAGTGGTCTTCGTGAATAAGGAAAATTAACCCAAAATCGACCTACGAGAGCATTAATATTTATTGATTATTGGTTAATGTTTTTCCAAGAAAATCAAATCTTTTTCATGTTTTGGTGATCAATTAACATTAATTGACTTCTAAATTAAGAAAATTAAAGGATTTTTGAATTTACTTTAATATGATTTGTCTTATAGTGATAGAACCCAGATCAGCAAGGATTATTAAAGAGGATGCAAAGAATATCTTTCTAAGCGAAAAGAAAATAAAAAATAAAAATGCAAGGGATACCATCATATTTTCATTGTACATGTGTCCATATATTTTAGAATTTCGTATGCATCTGCAGAATTTCGTGTTTAGAGAAGCTATCCAGGTGGCTCATGAACTAGCACACAAGGTGTTAGAGCATTGCTCGGTTGAACCCACCAAGCGTTGGTATGTCAAGTTTGGTTGTCATATTTTCGTGAATCAAAACTCATTTAAAGAGTCGCTTGATTATATATGCTAGAGTCAACTTCGTATAGGTTAGCTTGAAAGTATTAGGATATGAGACATTACAGGTATTACGTGAAGACTTGAAGAATGCGAAGAAGTAAGGAGCTACAACGACGACATCATCCTTCCACTTGAGGTTAGTAATATTTGACTTGAACTGTTTCATTCCCTAACGTATCTTTCAAGTCGTGCATATTGAAAACATAATTGCGAAGCTATGAATGATTATACTCTAGTTAGACGTAGTATTAAGGAATATAATACGAAGTATAACGCTTATCTTTTGAACTTCGTATATAAGACATCGACATAATAGTATGAATGCTATTGTGATTATGTATGGGTATGAGGTGAAGATTTCATCCTAGGAAACAATGTTTTACATTCGTTTAAAGGAAGTAAATTCATGAACTTGTTTTGTGAATCGAAAGGGAAATCGCTAGGCTTATTGGTATTGTTATTCATTGTAAATCTTTTGAATTACAAATATGTGTGTTTAGTATAACCGCTCATGACTTGCTTATGTTCTTGGTAAAACTATTCACAAGGCATGACTTTTGTATTGGTATGACTTTTATTAGTGAAACCGATCTTAAGTAATCACCTGAGATGGTATGATCGATTTGTTGTAATTGGTATGACCAACTCTAGTCATTGGGGAACCGATCTTAGTAAGAGGTGCAATCGGTCACAAAAGGGGAATCGATCCTTGTAAGAGGTGCAACAAGTTTCTAGTTATTGGGAACCGATCCTATGAACATGTGCAACACGTTTTTAGTTATTGGGAACCGATCCTATGGACATGTGCACCAAATACAAGTTAGATACCATATATATGTGGGAACCGATCCTAGTACCTAGTCAACCAAGTTTTGGTAACCAGCGTGACTAATTCTAGTACCCACATGGAGGTAGAACCAAAACTTGTTTTAGTAGAACCGTTAAACCCATGTTTGGTGATTTGATAGGATAATCAATCACATAGTTCTTGGAAGTCAGATGAACCAATTCTAAACTTGTTTGGAAGTGTGGAAAATCGGTTCCAAGATTGTAAGTATGAAAAAGGACTTACAAAGTAAAGATGTCGACATACTTTGAACATATGCAGTAATGCTTATCTTTTATTGTTCAAAGATATTCCTTAATAGTTAAAGGAGAATCCCGGATCGAAAATAAATTGAGAATCTTTTAATTAAGGTTTTTAATTTTATATTTGGAAAATAAAACTTAGTAATGTACATTTACTAATTGGAGATTTTCTAGTGAGATTTCGGTCAATATTTGGACAAAGCATTTCCAGGAATTATGGAAACCGAATTTGGAAATATATTGCATATCTTGAGAATATTTTCGGTTTTGGAACTTCCTTGGTGTCCAAACTTCCTTGGTCTATAAATATCAAAGTTTGCATTTCAAGCAAACTAATCCTCAGAGCTAGCAAAACTACCTAGTTGTGTTGTTACTGGTGGAGCCGCCTATTCGGAGTGGAAAGTAACCTAATTAGGCGAAATCTCTTACGACCGCTCGGTTTAAAGACTTCTTTGGGATTGAGAAGCTCTATTAGTACCGTTGGTGGGAAACTAGATAATTGTGGTTTATTAATAGTTTTCGATTAATTTGATTGACTAACGGTGGTTGAACTTTGATTGCACCTAGTTTGTTTATGCTTGAGAATCTTCTCTTCTGATATAAGATTCACTCAAACTAGATCGAAGTTTCGACGGGGATCTTTAGACTGTTTGTAGATCTAAAGACGTCTTGTGATAATCCATTATAAACAGACTCCGTTCTGTGTGTGATTGATCACAAGAGATTCAAGTTGATTGTGTGCAGGTGTTTATTGAAGATTTAAGAAGATTTGAAGATGAAGAAGATTTCTGATTTGGGTTCATAATCTTTGGTGTGCACAATACTTGTTTCGGGTAAAGAGGATCCAACTATAATCGGTTTATCTTTGTGATAGATTGGATTGATTAGTTGAGTAGATCGGCATCAATACAATTCTTTGTGATTAAAAGTATTGATTGCAAAATCTTGACAATTACTTTGGTAGTTGTTATTGGATAGATCTAAGGACCTGATAAAGGAGTTTATTGGGATAAACGGAAGAGACTTTTGTCGAACTCATATCACGTTGATTGAAAAGAGTTGTTACCGAACAGATTTGTTGTTCCTTTACTGTTTGGAATACGAACCAAAGGAATTGTTCTAAGTGTGTGACTTATTGCAAGTTGGAGGCGCGGGGATATAGACGGAACTAGGTGAACTATAGGTTTAGTTGCTTGGTCTCAACTATACGAAGTTGGTTTAGATTTTGTATAGCGGCTTAATCCTGAGAGTATTCAATTCTGGACAAGGTCCCGGGGTTTTTCTGCATTTACGGTTTCCTCATTAACAAAATCTTGCTGTGTCTTTTACTTTTCTATTTCCGCAATTATAATTATTTTATTATAATTAGAAGTAAAATACACAAACGTTAATTCCTATTTACTTGATAGCAATCCTATTGTGTTTGGTTAAGTCCGAACCTTTTATCAAGTAAACATACTTCGTTGTTATATTGTATCGATCTTCTATCCATAGTAAATCACACAAGTTATCTTGTTGTCGTATTGTCTCGATCTCGTATCTGTAGACGGTCACACGAAGTGTGAACCGATTAGTTGTATTGTCTCGACTCAGTCCATAGACAATCACTTTCGGAGAAAGGACTTATAGGTGGAAAAGTTTTAGATTGAGATATATTTGGGTACCCTCGTCTTTTCACAAGGCTATTACATGTATTCCTAGATCAACTTTTAATCAGGATCCAGATTTTACTTTGTCCTGAGTAAAGATAAGAACAATGGGATAATTGGCATTAAGTTATTTTCTTGTAAAATAAAAGAACTTTCACTTCCCAGTTAATTAAAAACCAACATTGCTAATAGGGGTGTCAGGTTACCAGGTAGTAGTTCAGTCATTCCGTCTCCACTCTTTGTCCTATATCTTTATCTGTTTCTCGAGTCTTTCTATTGGTACACGTGTGTGGCCACTATTGTGCCAGTCTGTCCTTCATGACAACCTGTATTTTCTCTTTCTTCCTATGTAATAAATAGAGTTGTCGTCCCTATTCTCTGTAATAAACTGAGTTCATTCAATACATGTTTTCATTCAACACTACTATGGTATCATAGGTGTTAGAGCACTGCTCGGTCGAACTCGCAAGTGTTGCTATCTCAAGCTTGTTTGTCAATATTAGTGATCAAAACTATAAGTCTTGATTTCTAGTCTACTTATAGTAATGTCTCGGACTAGGATAGATTGTGTAGTTGAGCATTAGACTTCACGGCGTTCATCAATTGAAGACGAAGAACTACTAAGGAGAGCTTGTGGAACTTCATCAACAAAAGGTATGTGGAGACTAAAACTCATCTATCACTTGGAAAGTCTATTTCTACTCTATCTCCTATATTGAGACAAAAGTCGTATTACTATATAGTTGTCGATTATACACATTTGAGATTTCGAGTTGAGTTTAACTCACTTACATATTTCTCGGAATATGTGTTGGTAAGCTTTCGCTTCAACCAAGTTCATCTTATATTCTTGACGAAAGTCAAAAGATGATCATGTGAAAATCACCGAGTAACATCTTACATGGTTTGTGTGATACAATCATTTGGTGTACACTTGGAATGTTTCGTTATGATTATTTTAATAACTTGAAAATTGCTTTGATGCTAATAGTGTGTTGATGTAATTTTAAAGTGGTAAGTAAGGTTGTCGTTCACTCGGACTTGTGAAGATTCGAGTTTTTAAATTTAATAAAAATATATACAATAATATTACAAAGGGTGCGAGAGTTACTGGGACTCAGGATTCCACCAAATTTCATTCATGTGATTCAAATAATAATTCCAATCAATTATAGCTCAAATAAAAAAATATGGACTCTTATTCTTTGCCAAAAGTAGATTTTTGAAAAG
>JAJJMB010006998.1:5695086-5835530 GCA_023531105.1 Papaver atlanticum | reverse complement strand
CTGCCAGAAAACAACCTTCACGTTTTTGGTTTCCCGCCCAAATTCAGAATTTGAACGTGAAGGGGAAAGGTTACCCCTTATCCAATGGTCGCTCCTTATCCGTTGCTGGAGTCCGCATAACACTCGTCCCTTGGGTTGCATTTATCAACTTTTCGATCCAATTTCGCCGCAAAAGCTTATTTCTCCAAAAAACACCTATAAAGAGATAAAATACCAAAATAAGTATAAAAATGGGTACTAACATTATACACAATAGAGATGAAAATAGACACATAAATGCGTCTATCATGTGTGAAAACGACTATTGTCATCTGTTGATACATGAAAATAACCAATCCTAAATAGATAGCCCCTTTAGCTTGTTTCGGGTTCCTTTTAGGATGGAGAGACTAGGGGACTAGGCCTAGCCCACTAGGATGGGATAGTTCTAGTCCATCCAAGAGTATATTGAGTTAGTTGGGATTTAGCCCAAGAGGAAAGCCTCTTAGGGTTTGGTAATAACTTAAGGAAAGGGAAATGGTAGTTTAGTAATATGTTAATCTTATGGGCACTTATCCATAAGATTGACATTATAAAAGGGGAAAGAGGGCACACTTATGGAGATATCATTAACACACCATTACTTCTCATATACCTCTCTACATCTTGGGAGTACTTTATGTGATTAGGCCTAGTTCCTCCTTCCCACGTTTTACCCCATCAACATTGCGACCACAGTGGGAGGTTCTTAGCCTCTTTTCCAGCATGATACTCCTAAGTGCGAGCCAGGAAGTACCAGCGGGTGGAGCACTCCCGAACCCGTACCATGTTTCTGTGGAAGATGTGCATGGAGAAAGTAATGATGAGATACGTTTCTAAGAAGTGGTCACTACACCCATTTTGCAAGGAGCGGGAGCATCCCAGGGCACAGGAACGTCTCAAAATAAAGGAGAGATACTCAAAGAAAAAGGTGCAGCTGAGACAAGCGAGTGAGAGATGTCTGAAATACAAGAGGAGATAGATGCGTCTATTAAGAAGCAGCAGGAATTGCACGGACGTGTGAAGCGATCAAGGGAGCAGAACATGACAACTGCCATGACGGTCAGCACGAAAAGCACCATTAAGGGTATGACGGAAGACGCGATTGCAAAGTACCTAGAAACTAATTACCGAGTGACAAAGCACGACGCCTATGATTCGCTGGAACCACCATACTCCGTAAAAGTTGCCGACTACTTGTATCCTGAGGATTACACATCACCAAAGTTTAAAACATATGGAGGAAAAGGAAATGCGCGAGAACATGTGAGTTGCTTTATATCAGCAATGAACGTATTTGCTCAGGATGAAAGCCTTTGTATGAGAGAATTCCCGAAGTCACTTACGGATAACGCCTTTACCTGGTATGATAAACCGAAACCCGGAAGTACCATCTCATGGTCCACCATGGTGCAACTCTTTTTAAAGAAATTTTACTTTGCACAAAGAAGAGTCACAACAATAGATCTGGGAAGGTGTACCCAGTGGGTAGGAGAGGAGATAGGCAAATACATTACTCGCTTCTGAGATTTCACATTAGAATGACACAAGGATATTCCAGAGGAGCGCCTAGTGGAGATCTGTATCAGAGGGATGGATGTTGTTTTCCGGCCAAATCTAACAAATTCCAAACTCTAAACCTTTGTGGAAGTCGAAGAAGCTGCAACCCGGATATCAGAATATGCGGACGCTATGCATTCAGGAGTAGGCGCACATACATGGCAGCGACACTTTGTCAACACCGCATCCGCACCTGCTTTCAATGATCAAGGGAACGAAAGAGGGAAAGACGGAGCTGCTTTTGGTTCTTACCGCGGGAAATCTGGGAGAAGAGGAGGAAGAACAGATGGAGGAAGGTCCAATCCGCAAACACCTTTGCCATGAAGTAAAGAACAGATAATAGGACTTCTGGAACAATGTGTATCAAACAAAAAAGAGACTTTACCACCAGTATCCGCAGAACCCACTGCAGCGGATAAGAATCACGAGCGTTACTGCCATTACCATAGGAGAGTTCATCATCCGACCATAGAGTGTTACTCCCTTCAATATATTGTGCAGATGAAGCGAGCCAGAGGCGATCTAGAGATAGGGGAGCAAAGCATCAAGAACGATCCGCTCCCTCAACATCAAGTTATGATGATCTCACATGATCCGGCTGAGAGAGAAGCATAGAGACCTTGGGAGGATGCAGAAGATGAAGAAGTGTGTGAAGCTTCTGAGACAGCAATCTTTTCAGACGTGAATGGAGTTGCTAGTAAATTTGCTTAAACTTTTTTGTCTCAGCAGTTCTTCGACTCTCTGGGTTTTAGCGAAAACCAAGTCTGTGAAGCGTCCAAGACTATAACCGCAATCGCATCCGGGAAGGCGTGCAATCCGATACCTAAAGAAGCCATTACCTTTGCGGACGAGGATATTTGCTACCCGGGAGAACATCTTCGCCCATTATACCTGACAACTTTCATTAACAAACAACCTCTCAAGCGAGCTTTCATAGATGGTGGGGCTTCACTTAACTTGATTTCATTGCACACATTAGAAACATTGGGAGTGTCACGAGCAACGATTAAGATGCGCGCGACGACCGTACGAGGATTTGGAGGACAGACTCAGACATCGATAGGGATAGTACATTTGATGATGAAGATCGGACCTATCAGAGCGCTCACTCCCTTTTACGTGCCTGAGGATGATATTACATTCCATGTGCTTCTCGGACAAGGATGGATCTTGAATCATAAAGTAGTAGCATCAACATATCATCAATGTGTTAAAACTAATATTGGAGGAAGGCAGTTCCGGATCCCGGCTACTAGCAATCAATTCGGACCTGAAGAGGCCTACATGGTTGATGCAGTATTCTACACGCAACCTGTCTTAAGTCAAGAAGAGTAGCCGGAGCATCTAACGCCACTTCCAAAATGGGAAGAATTCCAACTAGAGGAGCAGACGAAAGGAAAAGCTAAGTCAGTTTTCAGTCCATTACGAATGAGACCTGTCACAAGGAGTAAGAGAGCAGTAGAGGAAACAAAGAATATCCAGTTCAAACGCTTCTGGCGGCCGGAAGGAAGACATGTTTACCGCTTATAGCAATCATCCGAGGGAGTCTCGCAGAGCCAACACGATTGTGCTATGTCATCAGTAGATGAGGAAATGTCGGAGACAACCCCAATAATGGAAGACTCACGTGAAGAAGTAGAAGTTCCTATTTCAGAAGAAGAACTGATAGAAAACCTGCCCAAGGAAAAGATAAAGGTCGATCCAACACTTGACGTGTTAGAAGAAATAAACCTCGGTTCGTAAAATAACCCTCGTTGCGTCTGTATCAGCAAACATTTGCAAGGAGAAGAAAAGGCGTGGATGATTCAACTACTTCGCGAGTATCAAGATGTGTTCGCGTTTACGTATGATGAAATGCCGGGTCTAGATAGTATCCTAGTCGCACATAATATCAGCGTTTCGCCCGAATACAAACCAGTTAAACAACAGAGCCGTAATTTTCCTGAAAAGATAGAACTCTCTATCAAGGAAGAGGTGGAGAAACTACTAAAGGCCAAATTTATCAAACCAATCCAACATCCTGTGCGGTTAGCTAATATCGTACCAGTGGCTAAGAAGAATGGAAAGGTCTGGTGCTGTGTCGATTATCGAGACTTGAATCGCGCATGTCCTAAGGATGATTTCCCGGTGCCTAATATAGATGTAATGGTGAGCAAAACGTGCGGTCATGATATGTTTTCTTTTATGGATGGGTTTAGTGGGTATAACCAAGTGAGGATGGCAGCGGAGGATGATCACAAAACGACTTTTTAGACACCATATGAGAATTTTTATTATGTCGTAATGCCTTTCGGACTAAAGAACGCAGGCACAACCTACCAACGAGCGATGGTAGCTATTTTTCACGATATGATGCATCAGATAATGGAAGTATACATAGATGATATTGTGGTGAAATACAGGGAGCGAGAAGATCACCTGAATCACCTAAAGCGTGTTTTTTCCAGATGCAGAAAGTATCACTTAAAAATGAATCCTCTCAAACGCGCTTTTGGTGTCACCTCAAGAAAGTTTTTGGGATTCGTGGTCACGAATAAAGGGATACAAATTGATCCGAGCAAAGTGGAAGCAATAACCACTATGACGCCACCCGCCAATGTTAAAGAGCTGCAAACTTTTATAGGAAGAATATCTTACGTCCGGAGATTTATCCCAGGGTTAGCACAACTATTGTCCGCCTTCTCACCATTATTAAAGAAGAATAAACTGTATGAATGGGGAGACGATCAAGAGCGAGCCTTTCAGAAGCTCAAGGAATGTCTGATTAGCGTGCGAGTCTTGTGACCGCCTATCAAGGGTGAACCTATTTACCTATACACAGCTTTTACTAGTATGGCAGTTGGAGCACTGCTAGCCCAAGACCTTGGCAACAACCAACTATGCCCGATCCATTACATCAGTAGAGGCTTCAGAGACGCGGAGTTTAGATACTCAAAAGCAAAGCAAGCATGCTTAGCGCTCATTTATGCCACACAGAAACTGAGATCATATTTGCTCGCTCATGAGACCATAGTGGTAGCCACCGCTAATCCGATCGCCTATCTAGCCACCAAACCTGTTTTATCCGGCAGAACGGTCCGATGGTTATTATAGTTGTCTGAATTTGAGTTGAAGTACCAGCGATCCAAAGGAGTGTGCGGACAGGCGTTTGGAGATCTGTTAGCCGCGTTCCCAGGAACAAACATGATGGAGATAAATGAAGAGATACCCGGATAAGTCGCAGAGGCATAGGAGGAAGAACGATGGGCAATGTTTTTCGACGGGTCATCCTACGGTTCCCACGGAAGAACCGGTATAGTTTTCGAAATGCCTAAACGAGATATGTTGTCATTCGCCTTCAAATTGGATTTTGAATGTAGTAATAATGTAGCGGAGTATGAGGAACTAATCTTGGGACTAAGCATGGCGGAGGAACTCAATCTGGGAGCAATAGATATAAAAGAAGACTCAAACCTGGTTACGAGTCAGATATCAGGAGACTTCCTAGTAAAAGAGGCGCACTTAGCCCCTTATCGAGCGGAAGTCCAAGAGTTGATAGCAAAAAGAGGAAGTACTATCGTAGAGCACACTGGGAGATCCACTAACCACCATGCCGATGCATTAGCCACCCTAGCTGCAAAAATGCAGTTAAATGAAGCGGAAGAAGGGACAGTAGTAGTAAAGAAAGGGGGGCTACCAAGTACTTGGAAGGAAGACGCGGCGTTTGAACAAAAGGATGACTGGAAAACGGCTTATATTGAAGATTTAACTAAGGAAGCGGACGAAAAGCTGTTATCCACTAAAGTGCTAAAGCAATTTATGATAGTACGAGGAGCATTATATTATCGAACACCCGGGGGAGATTTATCCCGTTGTGTGGGGAAGATAAAGGCACAAGAGATACTAAGCCGTGTCCACACCGAGTCCTGCGGACAAACAGGGGGAATCCCATTGTACCGTCGTCTTCAAAGAATGGGCGTATACTGGCCGAACATGGCAGTTCAAGCGGCAGTCATACAGGATAAATGCAAAAATTGTCAAGCGCCTCCGCAACAAACCGAGGTATGTAGCGCAGAAATAGAAGATTGGAGACAGCCTTATATAGACTTCATCCAGCAAGAGCGCCTGCCGCAAAATAGACAAGACACACTTAAGATTCAGAGGAAAGGCAGACGATTCTTTATGAGAGAGGGAATTCTCTACATAAAAATTTACGGAAATAGGATTTTGCGCTGCTTGTCATAAGAAGAAGCGGAGGTAGTCATGACTGCATCTCATAATACGGAGCATCAGGGTATGAGGAAACTTTTATTACAATTGTACGAAGGAGGGTTTTATTGGTCCACGATGGAATTCGATACGGCCGAACATGTGAAGAAGTGCCAGCAATGCCAAAGCCATGGGCCACTAATCCGCGCCCCGCATACTTTGCTACACATCGTTGTCACTCCTTGGCCCTTTCATAGCTGGGGACTCGACATCATTGGACAGACAAGTCCAACTTCATCCGGACGGCATAAGTATATCATCACTGCAACCGAGTACTCCTCCAAATGGGTAGAAGCCATTCCACTCCGAGATTATTCAGGAGCTACAATTGTGGCATTTATTAAAGAACATATCATATGTCGGTTTGGCGCACCAATAATCTCGGATAATGGTACCTATTTTGTTAATCAGACTGTTAAGGAATTGCTAGATCAGTATGGCATTAAGTTCCATTCTTCGAATGTCTATTACCCTCAGGGGAATGGACAAGCAGAGGCTACTAACAAAACATTGTTGAGGATATTAAGCCGCACAGTACATGATCACCATATAAGCTGGCATGAGTAGTTACCTCTTGCACTCTGGGCATACCGCATCTCCAAGAGAAGTTCAACCGGAGCCTCCCCTTATTCCTTGGTATACGGGGAAGATGCAATACTACCAGCGGAGATCACTATTCCCTCTGCACGTGTAGCCATGGCCAGTCTCACTACCCTGGACGAGGTTAGCCTTTTTGATCATCTTGATACTCTGGAGGAACGACGAGCTAAAGCCGAGCGATTCGCGGACAAATATAGGCAAAGGACGGCAAGATACTATAATCAGAAGGTAAAAGAACGAACTTTCTGCATAAATGATATAATCATGAAGATCGCCCAGCATGTGCAATGAAATGAGAAAGCAGGAAAGTTCGGCGCGAATTGGGAAGGCCCTTACATGATTAGCGAAGCAACGGAGAGCGGATACTACTATCTCAAGCGGATGAACGGGTCATGAATCAATACCCCTATCAATGGTAAATGGCTTAAAACTTATTATGCATAATAACTAAATATATGCCGGATGGCTGATTAACAATAATACAAGTATCTTTATCTTGAACTATGAGTCGTTACTAATAGCCCCGAGCCTGGCTAGGTTCCGTGCATGACCCAATGAAGTGCACCAATATCCCCGAGTCTGGTTAGGTTCCATGCATGACCTAATGAAGTTCACCAATAGCCCCGAGTCCGGCTAGGTTCCATGCATGACCAAGGAAGTACACCAATAGCTCCGAGTCTGGCTAGGTTTTGAGTATGACCAATGAAATGCTCTAATAACCCAAAGCTGGCTAAATCCCCGTGCACGATCAATAAACACATTAAGATTTTGAGGATGATCATAGAAACAACCTATGAGATGAATGTTGGCTCTGAGCTATGGTACGCTTGATCACTCAAGTAAAATTAGAATAAATAATGCGCAACTGTAGAATGAGTATAACCCCAAAAGTACACTCAGAGTGGAAGCATTACTTAGAACATACTAAAAGACGGTCTAGATAACATAATGGATATATTAATAAACGGGCACAAACACTCGGAGTTACAAGAAATGGAACATTGCAAGTTATGATAAAATTTAGAGGACTGAAAACAGGACTGAGCGTGCGCGTCTTAGTCTACCACGCGCGATGGCTAAATCGTCCTCTCGATGTTCCATCAGAGCACGAGCGTCAGAAAATATCTCCAATGCTTCATCCGAAGCCAGGGCGTTCTCCACTGAAGGGTCGACTCGATAAGTGCTCAGCCGATCCACATACAAATCCATTTCATAAAAATACTGCGTCTGACTTATTTCAAATAGGTCATCACACTCACGAGCAAGTCGGGCATACCCGATAATAATGGCTTGTAATAATTCAAGTTTCTGATCTTCGGGGGATAATAAAAACGCATTGGCGGACTCTCCCATGGCTTCTAATCATTATTTCTTTCTAACCCCAAAGCCATATATATACCCAAAAATAAAAAAAAATAAATGGTGATGACAATTTAGCTAAGATGATTCAGTTATAAGCATACGAAAACGCGCAATATCTCGCTCCACATCCTACATCATCATGAGTGCCTCACCATACCGAGTAGTAGCTGTGGATAAAGCAACCCGCGCACCCCCAAGTACTTGCTGCACTTCATGCATAATTCTCTTGGATGCATGGGCTCCTTGAGCCATGTCTAGCGTCTGAATGATTGAACCTCAAAATATGTTTTATATTGCTCATTAAAATGTGCATGAGTACTGGCCCGATTCGTTGTCCTTACTTCCCTAAATCCACTTCAGCTCTCACAAGCGATAAACGGGTCAACTCAAAGAGTAACCAACGTTGGCACAGAAGCCAGTGAAAGCACATAACCGTGCAAAGGGCAAGCCATTAAGAAAATCCTAAGTTACGAGAGCACGCAAAGAGTGAAGAAAATGATGGTACTATGTCAATGAACACTATACCCACTTCTATTTATAAAGGAAACATATACATCAAAGCATTTATTACTTAATAACTACTAACTACCACCTAAAAAAAAATAAAAATAAATAAATAAGGGTAGTGCATGAAGCACCCTGTGAACTTAAGCAAGAGCCACTTCAATAGATCTCATACTACGATCCGCTTCAACACAACGAAAATGAGTAATCAGACGTTGCTCGTGGCAATAGCCACGATGTTCAAGAAGAGTCATATAAGGCAGTCCGCCTTCTCTTTGAATTTTCATCACAAGACGATCCGCAGCTGTCAATTGTTCATGCCAACAAGAATTTTCAATTTCAAACATATCATGCGCAAGACGCATCACCACTAGGAGGCTGTTCAGATACCTTACTTCCAAAACCAACTTCACACGATTAGCCACGAAACAAAAGATAAGAACTTAAGAAATAATTACTGCGATAAACCAAGATGATTCTCATATATATAACCAGATAACACAACCCCAAAGACAGCATTGAAAAAAAGAAGATGATGATGATGGTGATGATAAAGGTATGGCAGTCAGCTATTGCCTGCTCAATTTCAGTCATCATAATTACCGACTCTTGGAATAACCGCTCTTCCAAGTTCCGAGCGGCAATGGTATCATCTAGCGTGCGCTGCACTGCTAAAGTCAATCGCCCGGACGCCTGCATCTTCTGAGTCATCGAATACGTCTCGTACTGCTCATCAAATTGAGCGCGAGTGGCCGTCCTACTTGTCATCCTGATTTCTCGAAGTATGTCTACCTCAGCCTTCACTAGCAGCAAGCGAGCTAACTCATGATTCTTCTTATAAGGAATAACCAGAGTTGGTACAGGAGCTAAATCTAAAACATAACCATGTAAATGACGAGCCATCTGCAACAAATCACAATTCACAACGAAGACAATAAAAGAAACTTGAAAGACACTAACCAAAACAATACTACTTATCCCTATTTATAGAAATAAAACAATGACATCACATTAACTGTTGATCAACCATAATAATAAATGCAAAATAACCAAATATATCTTGCAAAGAACTAACTACCAAAATATCCTGACCAGCCCAAGCAAAGGAAAAGGAAATTATTGTTCGAGAACCCACTCATAAAATACAAAAAAAAAATTATTTAATTAATTAATTAATATCCAAAGCAACCAGCTCTGCCCTCTTCTTGATAAGGCGCGCATTAAATTCCTCAGCAGCAGCTCGGGAAGTCCTAAGCTCCTCAGTATCTTGCCCAACGCCCTCCATCAGCCGGTCATATGCTTCCTTATTGATGTCAGCAACATTAAGCAAGCGCCTGTACTCTCGATCTAGCACCTCGATTTCACGAGGCAATATATTACGTGCATTATGACTCGCCTTTGACAGATCCAATAGATTCTTGATCCAATGAATGGGAAATCGGAGGACCAGATAAGTTTGGATAGAGGCGTCCCACTTCCTCAATGTAACCGGATCAATGGGAGTTTCCTCCGCTTGAGAAAGGCCATCCGCTATATCTAATAAATCCTCATTAGCCACAACTAAATATTTGGCGGGCATTTCCTCATGAACACACATAAGACCAAACCTCTCCACTATGCGCCGATAATTAGCCGCTTTGGAAGAAGGGACCCAGAACCCGTGCACCAGTTCGAAGCGGTCATCAATGCCAGCTTCTGCTGCTAAAATAGCGTGAGGATATCGGAACTGAGGATCCTCTAGAACATTCATTAGCTCGGCGTCAGCGTCCACGCTATGAGAAACCTTAGGATCCGGCTTGAAAGGCTTTTGCCGTTTATCATTAGCGCTCCCGGACTCGCTACCTTTAACTTGCAGGTTTGAGCCGCTCCCTTTACCATGAGCGCCATCTCGTTTTCCCATATCCTGAGGACAGAAAAGAAAGTATAAACAAGCATTCAAACACAATAAGGGAGCAGTGATAATGATAAAGAATGAACAACACATACCGGATTAGAGGAAGCGGTAAGATTAGTAGGAGAATAAACCGATTGACGAGAGGAAGAAGAGGAGATTGATGCGGCCGGTTCCGGATGACCTGAACAAAGAATAAAAGAGAGATAAGAGGGAAGAAATAAATTAATTTTATCGGAAAGACATGAGAAATGAAGACGTATATATAGATTATCGGGTGCATTTAATAATCACAACAGAATATTTTGACTGGCACGTGTCAATGATTAAAGTCTAACAAGAGGTAGTAAAATATACGTATGAGACTTAAAAGAAGAAGAGCTCTGATTATCGGCGCCATCCTTAGGCCCACTGCCCTCTTGGGAATAATCATGAACAGAATGATCCGACCCTCGCTCGCCGCACATAACATATCAGAAGGAGTGTGAAGAGGGCGATTAGGATCCGGAACCATCTTCACAATCAGGGGACGAGTGGAACACAAGGTCATACGAGGAGAGATTATTTCAGAACCACTTTTACTGATCGCCCGGCCCAGCTGACGTTCAACACGTTTAATAAACGAGCTTGTAGAAGAGGACCTCATTTTTGGAGCCTGCGGAGAAAATGGAGAGGAAACATTAGCAGTACGAATTGAAGGCAGTCGCGGAATAGGTAGCACGCTAGCATCTCGCTTCATCTTCTTAGCCAGCCGGTCAGCCCTCCATTCGTTGAGAGGTAGATTAATGTACTCTTTAAAGAGGAGGCCCCTAGGCTTCCAGCCAATAGGCGGAGAATTCTAAAGAATATGACACAAACGAATAAAAAATAAACTAAAGTAGGAGTCGACTGGAAACAAGAGGGAAGAGAAGAAAACCTTAGTAGGGGGAGACGCGACAGGAGGGATGTCCAAGGGATTCACTGTAGGAGGACGCCTCCTCTTCTTAAAACTCGACGAATAAGGTAAAGAACTACCTTTGCCATCCTCTTGAGGAGACTCATCACCCGGAAGGGGATCCTAGCTGGTAACGAGTAGATGGAGAGGGGGACCTTTGTTTCTCGAGGAGAGCTTATACTTCTTGGCAATCTCTTCATTCAACTTCACACGACCTGATGCGTGCATTTCTTTGAAATCCTCCTTGGTTAAAACCTGAGGAGCGTATGGTTCCTTGAGGAGAAGGTTCAACACATTCGTGTTAACGCCCTTGCGATACCCAAGCCACTCGTTGGTGACACTGACTTGCCACTGGGGTTGGGGTTGGAAGAAATCAAAGTAACACTGACGATTACTCATCCAAAGACCATCTTTAAAAAACGAAGCGATTAAAGTTCTTACGGATCTCCGCCTCCTCCTCAGATGAAGAAGGAAGGGGGGGACTATAAGGAACTCCTTGATCAAAACCCAGCTGCCGAGCCGCACGAATGGAGTTATACGTCTCAGATGAAAACTTCCCGCAATGAAAACCCGGAAGACACCCTGGTAAGGTAGAAACAATGATGTCAAAATCTCTAGACGAGGGTGTATCCGCGGAAGACATCCTCCGCTGAGTTTTGATGACAAATTTATAATGCAAGGAACCAGTACGACCGTCTTGATAAGTGATGGGGTTGAAATCAGCTCCTCTATCCATGAAATCCTTGAGCTTAGCCTTAGGCAAACCCATCTTGTGATAAAGAGCCATCCGAGGATGAGACTGATGTACCGTCGCAAGTCACTTGGAACCATCCTTCTGAATAATCTCATGAGAGCCATCCACACGACGAATATCACACACCAGCAAATCCAGATGATGATAAAGACCGCTTAGGAACATAGGGGCGAGTGGGAATGATATGCCGCGGGACATCAATACTTCCATGGGGATGAGTTCGTTCTTAATAGTGTCCTAGGGACTACACTCGAACACATTATGACATAACCAAAAGAGAAGGAAATCTGCCAATTCCGCTCGATCTGTTTCCCCATCACGAGGAGGAACACCTTTACGTGCACCAGAAATCAAAGGAGCCCAATATTTTATCCAACAAGACAAAGAGGCTCGGCATTGCCCAAACTTCGGTTTCTGGCCGCTTTTTATTTCTTTCACATCATCGGATTCTTCAGCAGCCGATGATTTTGGATAAGCAGCTTTAATGGCGGATGCCATGAGCTTTGAAGAAAATGAAACGTTAACTGGAGAATCTTCAGCGGCGGACGCAACAGCTTTACCTTTCCTTTTACCTATCGAGCCCTCTACTTCGCTCGGAACTTCAGTTTTGACCTCCCCTGGCAGCTGGAATGTTATAGAACTTGCCTTGGCTACAATCAAGTGATCACGAAGGATTCTGTTGCTTTTGTTCAAAGACTTGTGAGGACAACAATCTTCGAAAACTGTATCCCCATGGACAGGCAGGCCAGTAAGCGCCACCACGTCTTCTAGAATGGGGGACGCTTCACCCCAAGAGAATAGAAATATCTGAGGATCGATTCCCCAATGCACGTATAAATGAAGCAAGCTATCCGGATCTCGCCGGACGTATCTAAACTTCAAAGCCTCTAAAGCAGCCTCTATGCCTAGAGAGTGGATGGTCCTCTTATGATCCGGATTGGATCAAATATAATCCATCCACGGGTTCCAGGCGGCGTGAGATTCAGCGGACGAACGAAAACTGATTGAAGAAAAAGTATAATCCCCCCTATGAACCGCCAAACGGGGCAGATCCTCAAAGGCGGGTATAGGAGGTGACTCCGATTGAGGACGGATGAGCCAGCTTTCAGACGCGGACGGAGGAAACGGGTGAGAATTTAGCATGCAGGAAACCCAATTGTCATCAGCCGGAAAAAGAGTAGTATTATCATCCGCCGCGGGCAGCCGTAACTTATTTTTAAGCCGGGGACTACTCCTTATCTCTTCTAGTGTATATGGCCCAAACCTGAGGGGCGCGTCATGGTTTGGTGATTCACTAGACATGGTGAGTAAGAAGGATAAGGATGAAAGAGAAAAGGATGCAGCAAAGAAAATGATGATTGAGGAGCGAGGTCCCCTCTATTTATAGAAAGGTAAAAGAAAGAGCGGTTACTGGATATGTCAGTAACTGCAGCACCCCAAGGGTTATGGAGTTAAACCGCCGAGACTCATCAGTCGTAGCCGTCGTATTAATGTGTGACTATTGACACGGTCTTTGACCAGTCAAACAGTCAGGGGACTAATGTTGATACATGAAAATAACCAATCCTAAATAGATAGCCCCTTTAGCTTGTTTAGGGTTCCTTTTAGGATGGAGAGACTAGGGGACTAGGCCTAGCCCACAAGGATGGGATAGTTCTAGTCCATCCAAGAGTATATTGAGTTAGTTGGGCTTTAGCCCAAGAGGAAAGCCTCTTAGGGTTTGGTAATAACTTAAGGAAAGGGAAATGGTAGTTTAGTAATATGTTAATCTTATGGGCACTTATCCATAAGATAGACATTATAAAAGTGGAAAGAGGGCACACTTATGGAGATATCATTAACACACCATTACTTCTCATAAACCTCTCTACATCTTGGGAGTACTTTCTGTGATTAGGGCTAGTTCCTCCTTCCCACGTTTTACCCCATCAACATCATCCTCTAAGAAAGTTTAAATGATTGAAATAAGAGTTTAAAATACTCAACCATCATTGGATTATAAACATAGTGTGCATTCTTGAATGTATGTGATCCATGACCGGAACTAAAGTATGCATACCCGTATGCGTACTTGTAGTTGTGAAAATCTATGTACCAAGTACACATACCGGTACGCATACTTACGTAAGGTATAGGTCCGGGAATTTCTGCTGGGATTTGGGAGTGTACTAAGTATGCGTACAAGTATGCATACTGGCGAACCCAAACTTAGATCGACTACTTAAGTATGCGTACCCGTTTGCATACTTGAGTGGTTAAAGTTCTAAAATCGGTTGGCTCATAAACCAATACATTTATATATTAAGGAATGCATTCTTTGCAAACCGTGGCTATAATGTTAATGAATTGATTAGAGTGAACCAAACCGATTTTTCTTCAATTGTGTTCTTGTATACTTCTATGAGAATATAGCAATTGAACAACTCTTTAACTAGTTTCATATTAGTCATTTGAACTAGTTATGGTTAAGATGAATAAGGTTGATATGAGAGTGTTCATATAGCTAACCTCGGTTAACTACGGTTGAGCCAACACGGTGTACACGTTTAGGTACGGTTACTAAACCTAAATGAGGGTACATTTCATTTTTGTATAACAAGCTAAGTTCGATCTAACGGCTGAAAGATATTAACTTGAATCTAATCATATTTTCATCTAACGGTGAATATTGAATGCTTTGTTACCAAGGTAACTTAGATTGCAAGCCCTGATTTGAAAACTATATAAAGGAGAACTCTAGAAACTGGGAAACCTAATCCCCACACCTCCTGTGTGATACTAGTTGTATAACCTAGAGTCGATTATCCTTTAACCTTAGGTTTTTCACGAAACCCTGTAGGTTAACGACTTAAAAACTTCATTGGGATTGTGAAGGCAGACCCAACTATTTTCTCTGTAGTTGCGTGATCTGATCTTGCTGTTTCTATCGTATTTGAGTACTATCTTCTTTAAGATTGGCTCGAGATTTAATCTCCGATAGGCAAGATAAAAAGTAGTCACAAACATCTTCGTCTCATCATTTGTGATTCCACAATATCTTGTTTCGCTACCATACGATTAAGATTATTGTGAGGTGATTGATATTTCTAGGTTGTTTTTCGGGAATATAAGTCTGGTATATCAATTGGTTCTTGTTCACCTTGATTTATCAAAAGACAGAACAAAACTTGTAGGTATTTCTGTGGGAGACAGATTTATCTATTCCTATAGACTTTTCTGTGTGGGACAGATTTGTTTATCAAGTCTTCGACTTTAGGTCGTAGCAACTCTTGGTTGTGGGTGAGATCATCTAAGGGAATCAAGTGCGTAGTGTCCTGCTGGGATAAGAGACGTAAGGAGCGCAATTGTACCTTGAATCAGTGTGAGATTGGTTAGGGTTCAACTACAGTCCAGTCCGAAGTTCATTGGTAGTAGGATAGTGTCTGTAGCGGCTTAATACAGTGTGGTGTTCAAATCTGGACTAGGTCCCGGGGTTTTTCTGCATTTGTGGTTTTCCTCGTTAACAAAATTCTGGTGTCTGTGTATTTCTTTTCTGCATTATATTTTGTTATATAATTGAAATATCACAGGTTGTGCGTTGAATCGATCAATTGGTAAATCCAACATTTGGTTGTTGATTTAAATTGATTGATCCTTTAACATTGGTATTTGGTACCGTTCAAGTTATTTCTATTATATTCAATCGGGCTCGCAAATTCCTATTTGTTGATTGCAGATTGAATTTAGAGATAGAGATATAAAACTCTTTTATATACTTTTCTCTAGATTAAGTCTAACTATATAGTTTATTCTCTTGAAAGTATATTGGAGTTTGTCTATTCAGATTGCCAAACAAAATATTGGGTGTGGTTGTAAACGCATAGGTATGTAAACGCATCTTTTCTTCTTCAAAGAATCTAGTTTCCAAAGAAAGGACTAGATCATTAGAGACAAATTTATGGTTTAAACACTATGAGAAACAGGGCTCTATGAATTCTGTTCGAAAAGGGTATGGTGGACAGATTATTGTTCACCCCAGCACAACTTAAATATTGTGTTAGTTAGTGCATCTTGTCTCATGCGCCTGATCAAAAGAGACAAGATTATGCACACCTCAGGCTTGAGAAAAAGAAAATTCTTTTAGATTTTTTAGATTTTTTTTTCTTTCTTGTTTTTGCTCCGCTGAGCATTGCAAGTTTGGAATTCGTGCCTCTTTTTATATCTAATTGATATTGGAAAGGACTTCCCTGTTTAATCAATAAAAAGAGGGTTATTCTCAACAATTCTACCCTCTTTAAGGTTGAGATTTGTGCGTGCGTGAACTTATGTGTTTAAAAGTTCCGTAAACCTACATTCCTTTTTTCCTTCACTTGAAACTCTTTTTATCATCAGACTGCTTGTTGAGATTATCTTGTGATTTCCTCTCACAATTCCGTTCATATGGATACTCCAAGCATTATGTCGTCTGATGGAAAAGATGTTAATATGACTGTTAAGCCATCAATCATGAAGGAAAAAGATAAATCTCCGATTTTGAAAAGAAAAAGAAGGAATGCGAGGAAGCCAAGAGTTGTTCCTTCAAATTCTCAGAAGTTGTCTGGTGTTCTTGAAGAGTTGAAGGAAACAAGGAATGAGATTAAGGAAATAAAGGTTATTGCTTTGAGAACTCTTGAAATTCAGAAGGCCCTGGTTCGGCATCAGTTCAAAAGGTTTGTTGGAATTGACTCTTTTCTTCATGAATCTTATGTTCCCATGGCTGTTGACAACAAGGAGTTCGGGGACGATAAATAATTTTTCAGAGGTCTCAATGTCTAGGAAACTTCTTATGAGAATTTATTCTTGTGTTTTTAAGAAGGATAACTAGGGTTTGGAATAGCCATTATTGTGAGTACACATAGATATTGCCAACATTTTCATCTTGCAATGTTTTTAGATTTATTTGTTTAAATTCTAAAGTTTATCTAGAAGATGATTTTTGCAGTATTAATCTTTATGGTTTTATATATTGCAAATTGTTATGGGATATGTTGTTTACGTCCGTGAACCTTGACTGTCCCATACTTGTTCAAAACTTAACTCTATTATATGTCAGTATGAAAGTATTGATAAAAGATAGAATGAACTTTTGACTACAAAAGTTAAGCCTTTTATGTCATTATGCAAATATTGATGGAAGATAGGATGAACTTTTGTTTACAAAGATTAAGTCTATTATATGTCATTGTGCAAATAGTGATGAAAAATAGAATGAATCTTTGATTATTCCGCAGTATTGGTCTTTCCCTGATCCACATCTTTGTGCATATACAGTGTTGCTCTGTAAGTTCTCTTATGTTGAGCATGACCAATTGAATTGATCAATTTCCTTGTGGTTAATTCAATTGAGATTTTTTGGATACAAATTCATATTCTTATGTGATTTGTTAATGTCCAAAGAAATCCTTCTTTTCATGTAAAAGTAAGGTCGCTCTTGTTGTTCTTTCGGGAATGACATTTTATGGGGAAGAGTTCTTAATTGAACTTGTGCTTAATTGCCAAATCTTTTTGGGGAGTGCGGCTGTGGAATATTGTAGGGGTTATCTTGTATCTTTATAAACTCCTTGATGAATGCATTTAGTTTCGGCTATTTGATGGCATCTAAAGAAGTTGGTATGTTGTTCTCTTTTGGTCATGAAGTATCTTTATGAAAATTTCATGAGGATCCCACTAGTTTTCGTACCTTTGCCAATTTATATTGACAAAAAGGAGGAGAATTAATGTGTAGTTCACACTACAAATACATATGGTTTACGGATCATTATGTAAGGGGGAGTGGTTTTCATGTTGAGATGAAGTATTGACTAAGGGGGAGTGATACATATCACCATAGTATTGTTGTCAAAGTTGTGATACAATTGGACTTTGATGCTGTATAATGATACTATGACACTGTATAACAATGATTGAGAGCAACTGTTTTCTCATTGTTATAGCTACGGATCTTCAACAACAATGATGCGGAATTGAACACATTTGGAATCATTGGAGTACTTGGAAGTGACGAAGATTTCGAGTAATGTTAAAGAACCAAGGAGATCAAGCATTTGGATCAGAAGCTACAAAGTTTATTTATTTTGTAATCCATATGTATTGATAGTTTTGTCACTAAAATTGACAAAGTGGGAGATTGTTAGAGCACTGCTCGGTCGAACTCGCAAGCGTTGCTATCTCAAGCTTGTTTGTAAATATTAGTGATCAAAACTATAAGTCTTGATTTCTAGTCTACTTATAGTAATGTCTCGGACTAGGATAAATTGTGTAGTTCAGCATTAGACTTCACGGCGTTCATCAATTGAAGACGAAGAACTACTAAGGAGAGCTTATGGAACTTCATCAACAAAAGGTATATGGAGACTAAAACTCATCTATCACTTGGAAAGTCTATTTCTACTCTATCTCCTATATTGAGATAAAAGTCGTATTACTATATAGTTGTCGATTATACACATTTGAGATGTCGAGTTGAGTTTAACTCGCTTACATATTTCTCGGAATATGTGTTAGTAAGCTTTCGCTTCAACTAAGTTCATCTTATATTCTTGACGAAAGTTAAAAGATGATCATGTGAAAATCGCCGAGCAACATCTTACATGGTTTGTGTGATACAATCATTTGGTGTAGACTTGGAATGTTTCGTTATGATTATTTCAATAACTTGAAAATTGCTTTGATGCTAATATTGTGTGAAAACGGCTATTGTCATCCTCTAAGAAAGTTTCAATGATTGAAATAAGAGTTTAGAATACTTAACCATCTTTGGATTATAAACATAGTGTGCATTCTTGCATGTATGTGATCCATGACTGGAACTAAAGTATGCATACCCGTATGCGTACTTGTAGTTGTGAAATTCCATGTACCAAGTACACATGCCGGTACGCATACTTGCGTAAGGTATATGCCAGGGAATTTCTGCTGGGATTTGGAAGTGTACTAAGTATGCGTACCCGTTTGCATACTGGCGAACCCAAACTCAGACCGGCTACTTAAGTATGCGTACCCGTTTGCATACTTGAGTGGTTAAAGTTCTAAAATCGGGTGGCTCATAAACTAATACATTTATATATTAAGGAATGCATTCTTTGCAAACCGTGGCTATAATGTTAATGAATTGATTAGAGTGAACCAAACGATTTTTCTTCAATTGTGTTCTTGTATACTTCTATGAGAATATAGCAATTGAACAACTCTTTAACTAGTTTCATTTGAGTCATTTGAACTAGTTATGGTTAAGATGAATAAGGTTGATATGAGAGTGTTCATATAGCTAACCTCGGTTAACTACGGTTGAGCCAACACGGTGTACACGTTTAGGTACGGTTACTAAACCTAAATGAGGGTACATTTCATTTGTGTATAACAAGCTAAGTTCGATCTAACGGCTGAAAGAGATTAACTTGAATCTAATCATATTTTCATCTAACGGTGAATATTGAATGCTTTGTTACCAAGGTAACTTAGATTGCAATCCCTGATTTGAAAACTATATAAAGGAGAACTCTAGCAACTGGGAAACCTAATCCCCACACCTCCTGTGTGATACTAGTTGTATAAGATAGAGTCGATTATCCTTTAACCTTAGGTTTTTCATGAAACCCTGTAGGTTAACGACTTAAAGACTTCATTGGGATTGTGAAGCCAGACCCAACTATTTTCTCTGTAGTTATGTGATCTGATCTTGCTGTTTCTATCGTATTTGAGGACTATCTTCTCTAAGATTGGCTCGAGATTTAATCTCCGATAGGCAAGATAAAAAGTAGTCACAAACATCTTCATCTCATCGTTTGTGATTCCACAATATCTTGTTTCGCTACCATATAATTAAGATTATTGTGAGGTGATTGATATTTCTAGGTTGTTCTTCTGGAATATAAGTCTGGTATATCAATTGGTTCTTTTTCACCTTGATTTATCAAAAGACGGAACAAAACTCGTAGGTATTTCTATGGGAGACAGATTTATCTATTCCTATAGACTTTTCTGTATGAGACAGATTTGTTTATCAAGTCTTCGACTTTGGGTCGTAGCAACTCTTGGTTGTGGGTGATATCAGCTAAGGGAATCAAGTGCGTAGTATCTTGCTGGGATCAGAGACGTAAGGAGCGCAACTGTACCTTGAATCAGTGTGAGATTGATTAAGGTTCAACTACAGTCAAGTCTGAAGTTCATTGGTAGCAGGCTAGTGTCTGTAGCGGCTTAATACAGTGTGGTGTTCAAATCTGGACTAGGTCCCGGGGGTTTTCCGCATTTGCGGTTTTCCTCGTTAACAAAATTCTGGTATCTGTGTTATTTCTTTTCCGCATTATATTTTGTTATATAATTGAAATATCACATGTTGTGCATTGAATCGATCAATTGGTAAATCCAACCTTTGGTTTTTTATTGAAATTGATTGATCCTTGAATATTGGTCTTTGGTACCGTTCAAGTTATTTCTCTTATGTTCAATCGGGCTCGCAAATCCCTATTTGCTGATTGTAGATTGAATTGAGAGATAGAGATATAAAACTCTTTGATATACTTTTCTCTAGATTGAGTCTAACTATCTAGTTGATTCTCTTGAAAGTATATTGGAGTTTGTCTATTCAGATTGCCAAACGAAATATTGGGTTTGGTTGTTAGACCCCCGCTTTTTCAAGAGGAATCTTCCGCTTCTAACCGCCATTAATGGTGATATCTCAGATCTCATCTTTTCCTTCACAATAATATGTTTCTTGATTCTTTTATCAATCTTTCTTTCAAATCTTACCGATTCTTTCAATTCTTTCACTGTTTGTCATCATTAAATTCACAAAATGGCGACCTATGATCAAGAAACTCACTTATTCCATTAAATCAAATTTCTTCTATTACTTCTTACAAGCTTAAGGAGGATAACTTCTTAACCTGGAAATCTTTGTTACTACCACTCCTCAAGAGATACAAAGTGTTTGGATTTCTTGATGGATCCTTACCTTGTCCACCATATATAATTAAGAATGAGGTCAATCCTGGATATGCAACTTGGCATGATGATGATAACACCCTAATTCTATGGATTCAATCAACAATTTCAGACACCATGATTCCTTATATTGCTGGAGAAGATTCATCCAAAAAACTTTTGGAAAAATTGAGTCAAAATTCGCTCGTAGCAGTTCCACTCACTCTATCAAACTTTGTCTCAAGCTTCAGTCACTAAAGCTAGGTTCAGGTACTGTCTCTTCCTTTTTAAGTGAAATAAAGAAAGTCACAGATGAGCTTTTTGCTGATGGTTCTTGAATTGCGGATGATGAATTAGTTGTTACTATATTAAATGGATTAGGTCCTGATTATAGTTCTTTCTCAACTTCTATTCGGATTCGAAATCCACCAGTGTCTTCAAAAGAACTACATAACCTTCTTCTCATTGAAGAGATTGTTGTTTCCTCAAAACAAAAATACCTTATGAATGAAGCTAATGCTAATTCCTTTGCTACTAATTCTAGATCTAATATTTCACTATTTAAAGGTCGAGGTCGTGGTTACTATCATCATACTTCATTTCCTAATCAATATAGACCTTTTGCAAGAGGATTTTCTCAATTTCAAATGAGTCATGTACCTAATTTTTCACCCAACCTTGGTTCAAGGTTTATGGCATCTAATTCTAATGGATCTGGTAATCCTTCAAATCATAGTCCTTCTGCTGGAACTAGTACGTACTTTTACTGCCATACCTTCTACTTCAGACAAAATTTGTCAAATATGCAATAGAGGAGGTCATATAGCTCTTGAGTGTAGGCACGGATTGAATATGGTATATCAGAATTCTTATACACCTCACAACCTAAGTGCAACGCTTGCTTATGCAAATATCATGGGAGAGAATCCTTGGTATGCTAACACAGGTGCAAATAATCATCTTACTTATGATGATTCTGAAATTCAAAATGCTACTACTTATGATAGAGGTGAGGAAATTCAGGCAGCAAATGGTGAAGGTATGCATATTACACATACTGGTAGTATTTCTAAATTTACACCTATGTATACTTTTACTCTAAACAATGTTCCACTTTTTCCCAAATTTGCACACAATTTGCTATCTGTTCACAAATTTACAAGTGATAATCATTGTTCAATTACCTTTGACTCTGTTGGTTTCTATGTCAAGGATCACTTATTTGGGAAGATCATTTTACAAGGACAACATAAAAATGGTCTACATCCTATACAGTTTCTGAGGTCTTCACATAAGTCTTAAGCTTTGTCTTGTACATCTTCACCAATATTCAACTCTACTACAAACATTGTTAGCACTCCTACATCAACAACTATTTGGCACAAGGGACTAGCACATCCCTCTTTTTAGGTTCTTCAAAAAGTTTGTCATAGTTTAAATCAGTCTCAACTTGTTAAGTCCCGTATGTTTTGTAATGAGTGTCATTTAGGAAGAAGTCACAAATTACCATTCAGTTTGTCTTCTCATAGAGTCACTCATCCATTATAGTTACTTCATATGGACTTATGGGGTCCAAGTCCTGTATCTTCTGTTAGTGGCTTCAAATATTATGTAAACATAGTTGATGACTACTCAAGATTTTGTTGGATTTATCCACTTTATGAAAAATCTGAGTTTAAAACTATCTTTCTTCATTTTAAAGTTATGGTACTCAAATGTGCTATCACTACAATTAGAACAGATGGTGGTGGAAAATTCCTAAACAATGAGCTTAAAGATTCTCTGTGTGTTCATGGCATATTACATAAAATATCATGTCCACACAAACCTGAACAGAATGGATTAGCTGAATCTAAGCATGGACATATTGTTGATATAGGGAGAGCCTTTCTTATTCAACCAGGCTTGTCAGATACATTCTGTGTTTATGCTTTTCATTCTGCAAATTATGTGATAAATAGACTGCCAACAAGAAGCCTTGGTTTTATCTCTCATTTTCAAGTTCTTTTCACCATGCTCCAGATTATAATCTTTTAAGGACTTTTGGATCATCTTGTTTTCCTTGTCTCAGGCCTTATACTTCTAATAAACTTCAATCTAGAAGCATTTACTATGTATTTTTGGGCTATAGTTCTACATATAAAGTCTACAGATACTTGGACATCAAGACTGGTAAAGTTTATGTCTCAAGACATGTGGTCTTCAATGAAAGTGACTTTCCTTTAAGATCAACTGAAGTTATTTCTTCTTCCATATCATTAAAGTGTTCAACATCAGGGTTATCTACTTCAGGTACAACTTCAGCAACTTCAGACACTACTTATTCACTTGTTTCTGACAAAGTCATTCCTACTGGTGCTTCTGACAGAAATGCTACTACTGATGCCAGTGTATCTCTAATACCTGCTACTTCTACTTCACAGGTTTCTCAACATGTTGATACATCATCCATATCTCACACTGTAACTTCTAATGCACATCAAATGCAAACCAGTGGCAAATCAGATATTTAAACCAAAAGTTTTCAATACCTGCTACTTTAATTAGTCATATTCCAGAACCAACACCAACTTGTTTCTCTAAGGAAAAAAAAATTCCTAAATGGATAAACTCAATGGTTGAGGAACATACTGCTTTAAAGAATGCAGGCACATGGTTTCTTGTTGATTTTGATCCTTCTTACAACATAGTTGGATGCAAATGGGTTTATAGAATAAAACATAATGCTGATGGTACTGTATCTAGGTATAAATCTAGACTAGTTGCTAAGGGGTTTCATCAACAAGAAGGTGTTGATTTCACATGAAATTTTAGTCTTGTTGCCAAGCCAACAACATTTAGACTAGTTTAGCAGTCAATTTTGGTTGGAAAATCAATCAATTGGATATAAGTAATGCTTTTTTGCATATTGACTTAACTGAAGAGGTGTACATACAGCAACCACCTGGGGGTTGATAGTTCAATCATTCTGTCTCCACTCTTTGTCCTGTATCTTTATATGTTTCTAGAGTCTTTCTATTGGTATACGTGTGGCCACTATTGTGCCAGTCTGTCCTTCATGACAACTTGTATTTTCTCTTTCTTCCTGTGTAATAAATAGAGTTGTCGTCTCTATTCTCTGTAACAAACTGAGTTCATTCAATACATATTTTCATTCAACACTACTACTAGAGAGATTACCGACGTCCATATAAGGTAGAATTTTTTTTACCTTGTCTTATATAAATTTTGGTATCTTTCCCAATAAACCAGTAGTACCGCATTAGAAGCCGTGGTTAAAAACAGTCGCATTCGAAACTTACAAGTGAAGTAATTCAAATTCAAAAGTTTCTGGTGCCCATGATAATGTTTTTTTTTTTCCTTTCCAATCCGAGCTTTCTCATTCTTAATGCTTTTTACTTGATGCTTTTTTTCTTTAAGGTACGTGGAAATGTGAAATTCGGTCTCTCTTTTCTGTCCCGAAAATTGAGGTTATTTTAAGATTATGTTGAATTCTTTTCTACTAGTATCCATATTAACGTTCATACTCTAGCAGCTAGTGCAACAGCAACATAATAATATAATCCGCCAAGTGTAACTTGAACACACGGTTAATAATAATAATGATGATGACAATGATAAAGGGGAATAGAAAAATAACAAGTGCATTTGGTTTTTGATGAAAATTTCTTCTTCTTAACTCATGATAACGATATGCGTTGAAAATGCAGAAAGAGCTAGCTATAATGGGTAGATACTACATGTAGATCATATACTCTAAGCAGTAACCTTTTTCATATGCATAACCTTTTGATCATCACATGATATAAGCAGCAATCAAGCAGGTTCATAAGATGAGGTTCGTATTCACCATCTTTGCTACTCTTGTTTTCCTGTCAGTGAAATTTTTATTATGTGCATCCCAATCTGTCATCACCTCTGGAAATGAAACGGATCGATTTGCTTTGCTTGCTTTCAAAGATAGAATAACAAGTGATCCCTTTGGAGTACTATCCTCATGGAACGATTCTTCTCATTACTGCACTTGGATAGGAGTTGTATGCAGTCGTCGACATCCAAGCAGAGTCACCGTCTTGAATCTACGCTCAATGAGTCTGACAGGTCCGATATCTCCACATATAGGAAATCTTACATTCTTACAAAATCTCAGGCTAAGTAACAATAGTTTCAATGGTGAAATCCCTCAAGAAGTAGGCCGTTTGTTCCGGCTTCAGTATCTGTATTTGACAAATAATTCGCTGCAGGGAGAAATTCCAAACAATCTAACCTCTTGCACTAAGCTTGTATATTTATTTTTAACCGGGAATCAGCTAACAGGGAAACTTCCGGCACAGCTTGGTTCCCTATCTAAACTTGTTGTGTTAGAACTGTCACTGAATTACTTTGATGGAGCCATCCCAGTTTCACTTTCAAATATGTCGGCTCTCACTGTATTATCTTTGTCATCCAGTAATTTATACGGCAACATTCCGTCAGAGATGGGCAAGTTATCAAGATTAGAATTTTTACAAGTCTCAGGAAATAATTTATCTGGAACTATTCCAGCTCAACTTTTTAACATCTCCTCGATATATCTTTTTGCTATGGCCGGCAATCAACTTCATGGATTCATTCCACCCAACATCGGAAATACTCTCCCTAATCTTCGAACGCTTACTTTAGGTGGGAATATGTTTGCTGGCTCACTACCAAGTTCCATATCTAACGTTTCTGGATTGTCTCAGCTTGATTTCTCTCGCAATCAATTCACGGGACACGTACCTCCTAATTTGGGATCGTTGCAAGATCTTGTTAGACTAAGTTTAGGTGAGAATCAACTTGGAACTGGTGAAGTAGATGACTTGAATTTTTTCACTTCATTAACAAACTGTAGTCACTTAGAAGTACTTGCACCGACTGGTAATAATTTAAGTGGGCAACTGCCGGATTCGATAGCCAACCTCTCAACCAAGCTTACCAAATTATACATGGGAGGAAACCGTATATTCGGAGAAATAGCGCCAGGAATTGAAAACCTTGTCAGCTTGAACGGATTAGCCATGGAGAACAACTTGCTTACTGGCAGTATTCCTGTTTTGATTGGAAAGCTTCCAAATCTTGTGATTGTAGCAATGTCCGGAAATCAACTCTCTGGGAAAATTCCATCAAACATTTGCAACAGCACTCGACTAGAAGAAATCTATTTCGACAGAAATAGATTGCAAGATCAAATTCCACCAAGTCTTGGCAACTGTTGTAAACTACGGGTATTGAACCTTTCAAAAAACCAACTTAGCGATGCTATACCAAAACAGCTCATTGGTCTTTCTTCACTGTCTGTTAAGCTTGATTTATCTTGGAATCTCCTAACTGGTAATCTACCTTCAGAAGTCGGTAACATGGCAAACATAATCAACCTTGACTTATCGAATAATCAATTATCTGGTAATATTCCAAGTTCCTTAGGGAAGTGCATTGGATTAGAAAGTCTTTACCTACGCGGTAACTTCTTCGAAGGGATCATTCCTCCATCCTTAGAAAGCTTGAAGGGGATCAAGAATATAGACCTATCAAGCAACCGTTTATCTGGTCACATTCCAAAGTATCTGGAGTACTTTGAATCTCTCAAGTATGTTAATCTGTCTTTTAATGACTTTGAAGGTGAAGTTCCAAAACAAGGAATATTCGAGAATACAAGTGCATTCTCAATCCTCGGAAACGACAAGCTTTGCGGAGGAATATCTTTGCTTCATTTGCCGAGTTGCCCAAGACCTGCCTCTAAGAAACAAAGCAAACAATTTCCTTTAAAGAGACTGCTTCTGATAATATTTGGAGTAGTCATTTTTGTTATCATATTAGGCGTCTTACTCATTTTCATCTGGAGAACACAAGCGAGAAAGAATCCTTCCTCTGATGAGTCTCCTTTCAGTGATATGTTTCAAAAGATCTCGTACAAAGAGCTTCTTAAAGCAACAGACGGATTTTCTGTAGAGAATTTAGTTGGAGCTGGAAGTTATGGTTCTGTATATAAAGGATTATTAGTACTAAGCCAGGAAACAGCTACAACGGTTGCAGTGAAAGTACTAGATCTTCAGAGACGAGGAGCTTCAAAAAGTTTCACTGCTGAATGTGAAGCATTGAGATGCATTAGGCATCGCAATCTCGTGAAGATACTGACGTCCTGTTCTAGTGTTGATTTTAAGGGAAATGAATTCAAAGCTCTAGTTTTAGAGTTCATGTCTAACGGGAGTCTTGAGAACTGGTTGCAACCAATAGAAAATGACAAACAAATTCAGAGGTCGACAAGGAAATCATTGAGCTTTATGGAAAGACTGAATATAGCCATTGATGTTGCATCTGCACTAGATTATCTTCATCACCATTGCCAAGTACCAATTGTACATTGTGATCTTAAGCCAAGCAACATTTTGCTTGACGATAACATGAACGGTCATGTTAGCGACTTTGGACTAGCAAAGTTTCTTGGTGGAGTGGCTATCAGTACTGAATCTGAATATCATACGACTAGTACTTCAGTTGGGATAAGGGGCGCGGTCGGGTATGCTGCACCAGGTAGAAAAAATTTCTTTCACTAAGCTAGACTCAATGAATGGTAACATTCCAAACTGTCAACGTAATATACATTAATCTTTTTGCATTGTTGAATTGCAGAGTATGGAATGGGAAGGGAGGTTTCAACAAGTGGAGATGTCTACAGCTACGGGATCCTATTGCTGGAGATGTTTACGGGAAGGAGACCTACAGATGACATGTTCAAGGATGGGTTAAGTTTTCATACCTTTGCTAAGACGTCTCTTCTGGGCAATCAAGTGATGCTGATTATCGATCCTAAAATACTGCTTGTCCCTCTCCATCTACAAGGTAATGATGATAGCAATAACGACGACTACAACAAAGAAGAAGAATTAATTAGTGGTGAGATGGCCGCCAGGGTATGCGAGGCTCTGACAAGAATTATCAGACTTGGTGTTATGTGTTCTGTTGATACACCCGAAGAACGGATGGAAATGTTACAAGTCGTGAAAGAGTTACAGTCAATCAAGAACGTATATATTTCGGTTTAGCACGACAGAAATCAGCATATTGAATCGGCACATATGCCTTAGAACTTGATTATGTATACTCCTGCATACAATTTCTGCTAAGGGAAGAGAGTATGAATTTCTACCGACAACCTGATGTTAGTTATTGAAGACTAATTAATTATTTCCTAAGTTAGTTCGTGATTATTTTTAGGAAGGGGTTTCCTAAACCGACTAGAATTCTTGGTGGCCAAGTTTGTACCCTACATAAATAGGTAATTTAGGCCTTGTCGAATTATGTGGGAAGAAAATTGTATAGCTTTTAGGGTAAAAAGCTAGGGTTTCGTTGTGAGAGCATATTGGTGAGGAACAAGAGACAAGGTTATCGTCTCGGGTAATTGTTGCGGTGTAACCAAGGGTTTGCTGGGATTCACACGACGTTGTAATCGTTTTCTTCATAGTGGACGTAGACAATATATACACGTTGTATGTATTGGTCGAACCACTATAAATCTTGTATCTTTCTCATATTATTATTATTGCTTGTGCTTGGTTTACTTATTATTCATCATAATATCTCAAGATCCTGTTATTCCGCGGTTGTCAGTGATTCCATAAAAATCCTGACAACTGGTATCAGAGCTTTAGGTTAAGCTCCAGATTGCTTAGAGCATAGGTTTGTTCGTAGTACGATTTGAGTGGGAGTTATGGGTGATAATAACGAAAGTACGGTAGCTAGAGTTAAAGTTTTCAATTGGAAGAACTTTGCGTTTTGGAAGTCTCAGATGGAAGACTACCTATACGAGAAAGACCTTGCTGTTCCATTGGGAGGAGTTGCGAAAAAGGGAGCACTCAAAGACGATGAATGGAAAACTCTTGATCGCAAGTGTGTAGCCGTGATCCGTAGATGTCTAACAGAGGAAGTCTACAATAACGTACAAGAGGTTACTAGTACGAAGGACCTTATGGATAAACTTGAAAAGTTGTATCAAAAGTCATCAGCCTCGGGGAAGATTATTTTGTGTGAACAATTATTCAATCTGAAGATGCAAGAAGGCGAAGCGATTTCAGCACATCTTGGGAAGTTTAAATCGATTATTTCTCATCTTTCAAAAGTTAGTATTACTTCTGATGATGAAGTTCAAGCTTTACGGTTGTTGTCGTCATTACCAAAGAGTTGGGAGACTGCAAGGACAACCATTAGCAATTCCGCAGAGAGCGAGAAGTTGAAGCTTGATGATGTGCAACAAAGGTTAATTGCTGAAGGAGAGAAGAATAGAACAAGGTTATGTTCTAGTTCTTCAAGCTCGGCCTTAAGTATGCATGAAGAAGATAGAGGCAGGAGTTAAAATAGGAACAACAACAATATATCCAGATGGAAGTCTAGAGGGAAGTCTAGGGGGAGATCTCAATCCCGGCCTAGAGGTGTTGTTGAGTGTTGGGCGTGTAAGAAAGTAGGACACTACAAGCGTGATTGTCCGGAAAACAAAGGTGTTAATAATGGTGGAAACAAAGGTAATCAAGAAGAGGTCAACGTAGTTGCAACTGCGGAACCGGTGAAGGGCCTTATTGATAACAAGAAGGTGATTACGGAAGGTTTTCTACTACTCTTTGAGGAAAGCAAGATGAGTCTTGGATTATAGACTCGGGAGCTTCTTTCCATGCAACGGGTGATAAGAGTATTATGATCTCTTATAAAGAAGGATACTATGGCCAAGTATTCTTGGGTGACGGTGAAGCATGCGGCATCATCGGTTTGGGTGATGTGATCTTGAAAGTCAACGGTTCGACATGGAAATTGAAGGATGTACGACACGTTCCAAATTTGAAGAAAAACTTGGTGTCTGTGGGTCAAGTTTGTGATGATGACTGTGAAGTTGTGCTTTCAAAACACAATTGGAAAGTGAAGAAAGGGGCTATGGTGTTAGCTCAAGGAGTTAGAGTCAATACTCTATACCGGACTTCAGATGGATCTACTTTAGCATTGGCTAGTAGTAGTGAAGACACTAACTTATGGCATAGAAGATTGGGGCACATGAGTGAGAAGAACATGAAGATTCTATGTTCGGAAGGATATCTACCTAAGTTGAAGTCTGTTGATATGAGTTTTTGTGAAGACTGTGTTCTCGGTAAACAAAAATGGGTTAGCTTCATCATAGGAGGAAGAGACTTGAGAAGTGCAAAACTTGATTTGGTTCATACGGATGAATGGGTACCAATTGATGTTGCATCTCATAGCGGATTCCATTATTATGTCACCTTTATTGATGATCACTCAAGGAAGGTGTGGCTTTACTTCATGAGAAATAACTTCGAGGTGTATGAAGTGTTTCAAAAGTGGAAAGCTTTGGTTGAAACAGAAACGGGTCTGAAGTTGAAGTGTTTAAGGTCATACAACGGTGGTGAGTATGACAAAACAGAATTCTTACAGTTATGTGCTACAAATGGAATTCGTTTGGAGAGGACAGTTCCAAGGATGCCATAGGAGAATGGAGTAGCAGAACGTATGAATTAGATGTTGAATGCACTTGCAAGGTGCATGAGGTTGCAGTCTGGTTTGCCCGAGACCTTCTGGGCACATGCAACGGAGACGGCTGCTTATCTAATCAATAGGACACCTAGTAGTCCATTAGATATGAAAATACCGGAGGAGGTTTGGACTGGAAAAAAGGTAAATCTTTCCTATTTGAAAGTTTTTGGTTATGTTGGTTATGTTCATCTTAGTCCCGGTGAGAGGTCTAAGATAGGTGCTCAAGCAAAGAAGTGTATATTTCTTGGTTACGGAAATGACGCTTTTGGGTATAAACTTTGGGACTATGAGGGTCACAAAGTTATTAGAAGTAGAGACGTCACTTTTAATGAGAATGAGATGTACAAGGACATGAATGCAACACAAGGTGAAGATGTCAGGTCAAGCAACGTCGATAAGGAGTTTTATATCGATATTGATGATGTTTCTGGAAAAAGAGTGATACAAGAAGAGCACGATGTTGCTGATGGCGGAGAAGGGACTTCTGCTGCAGTGGGAGTTACTCCTACAGTTCCACAAGAAGTACGAAGATCGTCAAGAACTCCGAAACCAAACCCAAGGTATGCTTTGAATTATCTATTACTTACGGATGGAGGTGAACCTGGAGATATTAAAGAAGCACTAGCGGTTGATGACTCAAATAAGTGGCAACTTGCAATGGAAGATGAGATGAATTCACTTGAGGAGAATGACACATGGGTGTTAGCAAAATTACCAAGAGGTAAGAAGGCGTTGCATAACAAGTGGGTTTATCGGATGAAGTCTGAAGAAAATGGAGAAATTCGCTACAAGGCGAGGTTGGTTGTAAAAGGTTTCCAGCAGAAACCGGGTATTGACTATAATGAGATATTTTCTCCAGTTTTGAAGATGACTATTATTCGAGTAGTGTTAAGTCTAGTGGCTTCTGAAGATCTCTACCTTGAACAGTTGGATGTAAAGACATCTTTTCTTTATGGTGACCTTGATGAAGAAATTTACATGAAGCAGCCGGAAGCATTCATAGTAAAGGGCAAGGAAGAGATGGTGTGCAAGCTAAAGAAGAGTTTGTATGGTTTAAAACAAGCCCCAAGACAGTGGTACAAGAAGTTTGATAACTTCATGCATAGAAGTGGTTACTCACGGTGTAATGCAGATCATTGTTGTTACTTCAAAAGGTATGGTTCTGACTACATCATATTATTACTGTATGTGGATGATATGTTGGTTGCCGGAACATCTCTACAAGAAGTTGAGAATTTGAAGAAACAATTAGCAAGTGAGTTTTCTATGAAAGATCTTGGTGAAGCAAAACAGATTCTTGGTATGAGAATCATAAGGGACAAAGCTAAGGGAACTCTTATGCTTAGTCAGGATGAATATATTGAACGAGTGTTGAAAAGGTTCAATATGGAGAATGCTATACCAGTTAGTTCTCCGCTTGGAAGTCAAATTCGTCTTTCAAGTATGCAATGTGCAAAAGACAGAAGAAGAAAAATAGTACATGGCTAACGTACCATATTCTTCAGCTATTGGGAGTCTAATGTATGCTATGGTGTGCACGAGACCGGATATTGCACATGTAGTGGGAGTAGTGAGTAGATATGCAAGCAACCCAGGGAAACAACGTTGGGAAGCTGTGAAGTGGATTCTCAAGTACTTGAGAGGTAACACAAACGTACCATTGTGTTATGGAAGAGGTGGTTCTATCTTGAGGGGTTATGTGGATGCAGACTTCGCAGGTGATGTAGATAAAAGGCGAAGTACGACCGGCTATGTTTATACTATGGGGTCAGCTGCAGTGAGTTGGAACTCTCGGTTACAGAAGTTGGTGACATTATCTACTACGGAAGCGGAGTACGTAGCGGTGATAGAAGCGAGCAAGGAGATGATTTGGTTACAAGGATTATTAGCTGAGTTGGGAAAGGAACAACGAGATAGTGTTCTGATTAGTGACAGTCAAAGTGCTATACATTTAGCCAAGAACTCAGCCTATCATGCTAGGACGAAGCATATAGATATCCGTTATCATTTCATTCGGGATCTCTTGGAAGAAGGGGAGTTAAAGCTCGAGAAGATTCTTGGTTCGAAGAATCCGGCGGATATGTTTACCAAGGGAGTTACATCAGACAAGCTAAAGCTCTGCAAAGCTTTAGTTGGTCTCTCAGAATGAGGATCTGGGAGGGGAGCCGCACTAACAAGGAAGATGTTCTAGCACCGTCAATCCAAAGTTGAAGAATTGAAGACAATCAATGAGTCTTCAAAGTGGGAGATTGTTAGTTATTGAAGACTGATTAATTATTTCATAAGTTAGTCGTGATTATTTTTAGGAAGGGGTTCTTGGTGGCCAAGTTTGTAACCTATATAAATAGGTAATTTAGGCCTTGTAGAATTATGTGTGAAGAAAATTGTATAGCTTTTAGGGTAAAAAGCTAGGGTTTCGTTGTGAGAGCATATTGGTGAGGAACAAGAGACAAGGTTATCGTCTCGAGTAATTGTTGCGATGTAACCAAGGGTTTGCTGGGATTCACACGACGTTGTAATCATTTTCTTCATAGTGGATTTGAGTTGGTGCGGCTCAAAGTGGACGTAGACAATATACACACGTTGTATGTATTGGTCGAACCACTATAAATCTTGTGTCTTGTGAGTTGATTTATCTTTCTCGTATTATTATTGTTGCTTGTGCTTGGTTTACTTATTATTCATCATAATATCTCACGATCCTGTTATTCCGCGGTTGTCAGTGATTCCATAAAAATCCCGACACCTGATGCCCTTACGCAACTCAGTTTGTTCATCCAGCAAAATAGCAAACTAAATCATCAACTCAGTTTCTTGAAATTGGCATAAATCTAAGAAAGAGACATGAAGAGACAGTACCTGCTGGTGCTACACTAGCAAATTAATCAAGTCAGTAAATACCAGAAGGTTATAAGACTCGGTCACTTGGGGGCAATGGAAGAAATTATCCTCGGAATAGAACCCCGTCCTTGTATATCTGGCAGAAACTTTAGAACTAAGCCTACTGGGAAATCTCTCGAAACCAATGTTTGAAGATGGTCTGTGTGGAAGTATAAAAGATCATCTACAGAGCAACACAATTTTTCTAAAAGAGACATATTAGCAAGACAGTTGCAGTATGAAAGAAAAGCCGCAACCCAGACTCCATTAAATCCCTTCACGAATAAGAATTATAAGACGCTGGAAATTTCCAATAGATGCTGGCAGTTGTTTAATATTTTTCAGTTTTCATAAATGCGAATAATGGTTTTCAGTTATATTCACATACATTTTTCCTCGGTCCAACTACCCAATTGGATAAAAATGGAGTCCGTAGAGTGTAGGTCCGAAAATGTTATATGACCAGCAAAATATCAGTTGAGTAACAATGTTTTTCATGTGGCGGAAAGAGATTGTTTTTAATTTTGCCACGTTACAAAAAGGGAACATTCTCTATATACCCTACTATGATATATACCCCTACTATGTGGTCCATTGCAAAATACCTTATGAACTTTATAAATACCCCTAAGCTTAATACATTACTAAAATACCCTTTTTTGTATAGTGTATACAAACCACTACCACTAACCACTATTTAAACCAAAAAAAAAAAAAAAAAAACCTCTATTGTCCACCACCGCCACCACCACCACTGTCCACCGCCGCCGTCAACCACCACCATTGTCCACCGCCGCCGCCGCCCACCACCACCGACGACCACCATCATTGTCAACCGCCACCACTGTCCACCACCCCTAACCGCCACTACTGTCCACCCCCGACCACCTCCACCAACGACCACCACCGCTGCTAACCAACACCACCATTTCCCTCCACCACCGCCACCAATCATCACCGCCGCCACAAACCACCACCGCCACCACCACCCACCACCACCACCACCACCAACGAAAACCAGCGCCACTGTCCACCACCACCGACAACCACCACCACTACCCACCGCCGCCGCCACCAACCACCACCACTTTCATCCACCGCCGCCGCCAATCACCACCAGCAACCACCAATTCCACCACCACCATGTGGAGTCAACTTGTTGAAGTTGTCTCCAAATCTGAAGGAAACTTGCTAAAGTTGTCTCCAAAAGTGAAGGAACTTAGCACAAAGTTGTCTCTGAATCTCGAGCCAACTAGCTCGAGTTGTCTCCATATTTGAAAGCAACTTGTTCAAGTGGTCTACAAATATGGAGGCAACTAGCTCAAGTTGTCTTCACATATGGAAGTAACTAGGACAAATTGTCTACAAAGGAAAAGTATACACAAAAAAAGTGAACCTGAAGTGAGCCTGGCGTGAGCCTGGCATGAGTCAAACACACATCATCTGACAAGGAGTCAGTCGTGCTACCGTTGCACTACAGGTTCGTTAATGCAAAATGACATATCAAAATAACATCCAAATAGATATACTACACCTACTCATGTATAAAACTACACAGATGTTTATAATGACATATCAAAATAACATCCAAATAGATATACTACACCTACTCATGTATAAAACTACACAGATGTTTATGGTCTGCGCATCCAACACAAATTCATATTGTCTCCCGCAACTACCCCTACCATAACTGCAAACACAACAAACCACCTCCACTACTGCTAACACAACAAACCGCCTCCATTGCGACATCCATTACCTCCAGCATTGTTGCAAAGAAAGAAAATTGGAAGCTCAACAACCCTATACATTCACCTAATATCCACCAGTTCAACTGGCTATAACAGCAACTCAACACAACCTAATCTCCACCAGTTCAACTGGCTATAACAGCAACTCAACACAACCCTGTGTTACCATTGCAACATAGATTCGTCGTAACTACTCTAAGATATATGTATAAGACAATTTCCGATGCATGAATGGACCCAAAAACATAACCAAGTTGCCTCCGAACTGGAATCAACTAGCTCAAGTTGCCTTCAAATCTGGAATCAACTAGCTCAAGTTGCCTCCAATCTGGAATCAACTAGCTCAAGTTGCCTCCAAAAGTGAAAGCAACTTTCTCAAGTTGTCCCCAAAATTGAGCAAACTAATTAAAGTTAAACTACTGAAGCTTCATAATTTTCCTACTGGATAATGATAATCGAAATTCCATGGCATTATTTAAACGTACCCACTCACCTTCTTCTGGACATGAATCAGATCTTCACAAGCTCGACTATACATGTCAAGAGTAGTCCGTAGCTCTACTAGAACATTCTGTACCTTCTAGCACTTGTTTCTACAGAGAAAAAGAATGGCAATCACAAACCATAGACACGACAAGTAGAGACTCTAAACACAATCACTACATCACAAAGTCTTCTGAAGCAGTACCAGCAATTGAGGAAGAATCCGCTAACTTTGTAATGAGTTTGTTTCTTATTACAACATAGATTGCACGTCTTTATATCAAATTGCATAAGTGTTGATGGTACACCCTGACTCTTAAGTTTCCTACAAGTATGAGCGAAAACACACACAAACAACACACTCAAACTGTCATGCTCACTATCTGGAGTTCATTATGATGTCTTATGATTTAAGCAGAACAAATTTCACAAACACCATGAGAAAACAAAAGCCATGCATCAACATCTATTTCCAATACCTTGTAAAATAGTTCGACGAAGACCCCAACACCAAATTGTTGCACCCTGATTCAGATATATGTCTCAGTAATGCGTACGCTGGATTATCATCCTCCAAAATCAATGTATCCATTTATACATTTTCGAATTGCAACAGACAATTAGTTACTACTACCTTATCAAACACCACATAAGTCACTCTAGTCTCACATTGAGATGTTCAACAACATCATACTGACCTTCAATAGTCACCAATTAAACCTTACAGCTCCATTGGCTCAACTCAAACCATCCTTCCCTGCCAATATCATCATCTGCAGTTCAAACCCTTTGTTGCACCTACCACCAATCCATTCCTTCCTTGCCTGTTCACTGCAGCACCAATTTCTGCAGATGCAACTCCCAGTTCCATTCTCCGTATCATTCAGCTTGCAGACCTACACAGCCACAATTCCTACCGTTAACAGAACCCATGGCAGTACCTCAATCAACAGCAGCAACATTAGCTCTCCCTACTCAGCACTCAACCAATGTAACTGCAACACCAGCATAGCCTCAACAGCAGCAACATTAGCTCTCCCTACTCAGCACTCAACCAATGTAACTGCAACACCAGCATAGCCTTGAGCCATTATCACTGCACTTCATACAACCCATTGCTTGTGAGTATCTTCCATCCTTGTAATCCTTCCCTTTGTTCATAAACCAGTGTCGTTTTGAATTGACTGGGATAAAAACATTTATCATCAAATTCTTCAACACGTACCAGATACTTCCCCATCTCTACAAAATTCCAATTGAACACCTAAAATATGAACTCAAATAAAGATAAAACAGAAATTACATGAATAGATTAGTTGTTAACTTCAATAAATCAAACATGCAACAATTCAATTCGAAAATTACCAAAATCGAAATGGAAACCTAATATTTCTCTCGATCTCCTGAATCTTCAAATGATATTGTAATCAATGTTAAAATGAGAAGAACAAGATGAAAGTGAAACTTTCGATGATGATTATGAAGCTTGATTTCAATGATTTGATAGATTTCCGACGAATGATTTGAGTAGTTACAGCGAACAAATCTCTATTAACAGCGACAAATCTCTCTCAATCTCAATCTCAATCTCATGCAATTTCGATTATATCTAGGTTTAAAGTTTTTCTTGAGGTTGTGACGGAGGCGGCGGAGGCGGAGAAATGGTGGTAGTAGTAGAGTTAGTGACGGTGTTGATGAAAGAGGAGGAAAGAGAAGTGAGAATTTTTTAGATCTGAAAACATAATGAAAACGTTGTAGATCATCTTTACTAATACAGGGAGGGTATCAATGGAATTACGAATAAAATAATCTCCTTCTAGATAACTCAGGGGTATTTGTAAAGGTCTAAAGGGTATTTGTCCAAAGTCCTTCAAAATGAAGGGTAATTATAACATTCCCACTTACGGGAAAAAATTAAAATAAAAATAAAACAAGTACATACATGAATAAGAAGGCGTAATTGGGAGATACCTCCATAAATTGGGGGATACTCAAAGTTAAATGGGATTGTATTTTGGTTAAGGGGTCATTTTTTTAGGTGTGAAATAACCATATTATCCTTACCCTAATAAAAATTAAAAAGAAAAACTAAAAACCTATTTTTTTTAGTATCCCCTTCACTTTTCTTCTCCATCAAAAAAATCACACAAATCATGATGAATGATTTTTGATTTAGGTTATTTTTTGAGTAGCGATGCAAATTATGATAATCAAAATGATTTGAATCAAAACTATCTAGGTTATCAAAAAAAAGTCGAAATTTTATTTAAATAAAAAAATCGAATTTGAATTTCAGTAGCGGGTTAACAGTCGGTATTGTTTTGTCGGATGAATACAATACCGAAAGTTCAGTTGATATTGTTTTGTCGGATGAATACAATACCGAAAGTTCAGTCGGTATTGTTTTGTCGGATGAATACAATATCGAAAGTGGCTCTGTAAATGCAAAATTTGATTGACTTAGTATTTGAATTGGGATTTGGTTTGGGGATTTTTCATAAATGAAAGTTTGATTGTCTACAAAAGGTTGCAATTAGGAGTCATTAAAATGGATACCCTCTCTCCTCTCTCACTAGTTCAACAGGAAAAAAAGGTTTTCTTCACCGACAACCATCTCCGGCTCAGATCTGGTCCTTTTGGGGCCGGATCTGGGCGGGATTTTCTTTCCCTTTTCTTGTCTTAGGTTAGATCTTTGTTATTAATTAGTTTCTATCATGGTTTTCTCTTACTTATCTCCTAGTTTTGTACACCCTTATGGTGTTTTTATCTCCTCTATTAGAGAGGTTTATCTTGGTTTTAATGGTCGTTCTTGTGTTTCATGGGTTTTAAGATCACTTGGGATGTTTTTCAACGACGAAAACTTCATCATTGTTAGCTCCGGCGACGGAATCTTTATCGGAATCTTCATCATCTATTTTTCCGGCGACGGAATCTTCATGAATGATGCTTTTGACGACGAAATCTCCATCACAAGTTTTAAGAAATTTGAGCAAATCACTCTAACTTTTGGAGCACATCTTTATGAAGAAGAAAAACAAACAAAATGGTTGGAATACACTTACGAGAAAAACCATTCTTCCTCCGACTTGATCGGTTCTTATTCATGCTTGTATTTGTTCTACACTGGTAATCATTCTCTTTCTCTTGTCGGATTTCTTGGTAAACTTTTACGGTATGTCTATTTGCATTTTCTTAATTTTGATTTTAAACCCATTGTAACCTTGAACTCCCATTAATGAAAAGGTTCTTTGTATCAAAAAAAAAAAAAAAAAAAAAAGGAGTCATTAAAATCAATTTGAACCCGTTCTCATATCACACAAATCTTCCAAAGTCCTTCTTCTTTTTCATCTAATCAAAATATATTATTTGAAGTATCCCCAAACACACTTCGATAAGGGGTACTTCAATTACTTCATAATGTTTTTTTTTTAATTGTTTTTTTGAGTATCCCCAATTTATGGAGGTATCCCCGATTGTGCCTTCATAAATAAACGAAAATATTTACTCCGATAGTAATTTCTCTTTCTTCTCTATGTTAATCATTGTTTTTAGATCTAATTAGAAAAGTAGCGGTTGTTGAACAGTGAATGGAAATTCTTCCTAATTCCTACAGAGAGATAAATCAAGTTTAACGTCATGAATAACCAAGCTTACTTTCATCTTTTGATCTGTTTCTCTTCTGATAAAAGAATTTTCCACCACCATTAATGGCCAACCACATGAACTCATTCATCTTCATTAATGTGGTATTATATATAAAAATCAAATCAAAATCAATACGAAAAACCCCATTAATTTAGCCTCCATTAATATCCCAATCGGAATGACAACTGTTTCAAATATTTGATTGATTAAGAGAAGTGGGATTGTCAATTTGAGTTAACAATCCTTTTTTTTCCAGTTTCTAAACTTTGTTCATAGATTAATTATTTATTTGCGATCCTACTTGATAATAATTCTGGCTCCGAAAAATTTGTCTAGGGTTTGAAATCCTGATCATGTTGTGAAGAAGAAGAACAAAAAAAGATGATGTATATTTCCAGAGAATCTGTACTCTACTTTTTGTTGTTCATCATGATTATTCGGTAAATCCTAATCATGTTGCGAAGAAGAACAACAACAAAAAGAAGACCTAATTAATTTTTTCTTTTGATAAATGTGACGTGTTAACAGCAACATATGTCTCTCTCCGACGCACACACTGCCACGTCAATCTCACGGTCAAGCAGCTGTTATTCAGTTGTTCAAATAGCACAATTGGTGTAGGCCGATTAGCAAAGAGAATCCCCCAACTTTTTCACAAAAAGCGGTTTACATAGTCGTAGTAGCCTAAGAGCAAACACTACACGGATCTATGGTGTTGTTTTTCTTGGATGAAGCGAGAGATACAAATAAGCCAATAGAAGAAAACATCACAACCTATGGCCGTTAGCTAAATGGAGGTGGAAAGTGGGTTTTTGCGGCATTAAATTTTCCAAAGATGAATTTTGCCGTTGGATTTAGATTTGATTAAAAATGTGTGCCTTTAAGATGTAAAATGTCAATAATAATAATAATAATGGGTGAAAAACTGGGTCTATGTGAGCTTCTGCGAGCTAATTCATGACTTACCAGCAGTATAAATGTGCGATTCCCACTTTCCCTAAATCCCATCCAAACCACATAAATCATTATTTGTTAAACTCCCTCTGGATTGGATAAACAAAACTTACCCTATCAGCATACGGCTTAATCGGTGACTTCATCCACCACCACCACCGTCTTCCTTCTTTCTCTCTATCAGCATACGGCTACCAACCTCTGTAACATATGCACCACCGTGACACCTCATATATCACTATCAGTGCATCGTTGCTGGTAGATCTTTATTATTCTAATCATATAAGTAGTGTTCTAATGATCTCACATAACAACAAACTACATTGAGATCCGACTTCAGGTGGTGGTGGCTGGAAGAATGTCCAGATTCGATAAACTTCACTACTACTAATACTGAATCCCTATTTTCATCCGCTTGCGTTAATTTTAATAAATTAGGTCTCTCATAAATGTCATGATTTCATTAGAAGAAGTTACAATATTTTGACTTATTAGGGATAAGTCTGATAATGGTGTTTTTCACACATTTCAGCATTTGTGAGGAGGTGAACAAGATTTATGCTTTAATAATTTTCAACTGTTCATCAAATCAATTTCCCTGTTGACGGTGATTATTTTTTTTAATCGACCCAAGCGCAAAGATCCTATTGACAATGGTTTTACATAATTGGGAAGATAAGAAAGGGAGTTTTGTTTACCCAGTTTTAAAAGAGTTATACGAAATATTGTTTGTGAGGTGGGGATAGGAATTAGGAAAAGTGGGGATGGGAAATAGGTAAAACCTTCCCATCGACCGTGGCTTAACTAACAACTACAATCGAATAATTTTGCTATCATAATGGTAGGCCACACTGGTAGATTGCAGAGGAATTTGGCTGACTATGTCACCATAATGCTTTCAGTAAGAGATACCCAAGTGTTAAATCTGCCAACTCAACTTCCAGAGAGATGATTTACGAAATAACAACAATAGATTAAGACATTTACAAATGCATGGTTTAATTTGGTGTGATATATACTGGCTGTTGATATTTTTTATTTATTTTTTGCTGAAAAACGACCATTCATTAACAAATAAGGAAGTTACACACATCCACAGTGGGTTCATTCCTAACTAGAGTGTTAAAAAAAAAGGAAAATGAACCCAAGAGTCTTTAATACAGAACTTCATAGCCTGGTGTGCAAGCCGGTCAGCTAACTTATTCTTAACACCCTTAACATACACAACATTATAAACATTACTACTAGAAACAAAACTCCGAAAATCTTCAAGAAGATCGTTGCACCTCCACCCGACTGAAGAACTGACTTCATTAACAGAATCCACCACTTGAAGACACTCACTGACAAAAAGAACTTTGGACAGATTTAACTCCTTCCCCCAGGAGATAGCCGAAAAAAGAGCAGTTGCTTCCGCACTGACTGCATCTCGAACCGGCCCAAAGTCCGAACGAGAAAAATTTATTCTTCCTGCATTATCACATAAGATCATACCCACACCCATGTTAAAGGAAGTTTTAACATCTTTTCGGAGAACTTAAGCTGGAGAAGAAGGAGCAATATATGTGTTAATCATTCTTCTAGTATTCAGAATGACTTTATCCAGATTTATGAATACTCTTTTGATAACCATATCACATCTCAGTTTCCAAATACACCACATGACAATCGCGCCAATACTAGGCCAGCTCACTGCAAAAGGAGACTGACCTAACCTTTTGTCAAACCATCTAAGAAAGAAATCATCAACCCATAAAAAATCAAAAGAAACTAATTGTTGCAGAGACAAACCAAACCATATATGAGAAGCCAAAGGACACTGGATAAAAAGATGAAGAACAGTTTCAGTGTCATTATTTCAGAGAGGATAGGTATCATCAATCGAATTATTATAAGCTTGCATAGTAGAGTTAACAGGTAGCATATGGGCAAACAACTTCCACATAAAAAACCTGATTTTAGGCAGACACTACAGAAACCAAACCTTTTTTTCTAAAAAGCAGACTCTTTAGCAGTGCTACAGTCATTTGTATAAGCTTTATAAGACGATTTAATAGTAAAATTACCATCTCTGGTATGAGCCCACATGATTTTATCTTCACAAAGAGGATTCAACCTAATCTATTGAATTTTAATCACATCTTCAGGGGAAAACAAAGAATTCAGAAGACTTAGATTTAGATAATTAGATTGCATATCAATAAGTTCACTGACAAACGTATAATCATTAAAATCAGGATTAATAGATAAAATAGGAGAAGTAGCATACCAGAGCTAACTTGATTATTATCATCTATGTTGAGATATTCATTCACCGGTAGGTTTCGAGAACTCGATTAACATGGTAACTTGATATATAAAAGTGAAAAAAATAAAATGAAGTCGGCAACAAGATTTATTCATTATAGATATGGTCAAATTACTAAGTTTGCTAGTTCAAATTGTAAGAGCAAGCACTGTGGTGAGCTAAGAATGTATTATAAACGCTAAAATATAAGGAATATTTGGTTAGAGAAATTTTCAATAAGGCTTAGCTACACTTGACCAGATCTTGAGTATCCGGAAAAATAATGTGAGGGGGAACTCTTCAAATATTGATCAGAACAACAACTAAGTATCCGACCAGTATTTTAAGAATAGTAAAGTGCTCGACTTTCACGCACTTTTCTGTTCCACCTTTTTTCAGTGTAAAATAAACGGTATTCAAAGAAACTTTTGGAGTAATAAGAAAAATCCAGGTAGAGGACTAACTGTAATTAAATGGGATATTGTTAGTAAAACCTAAAGCTACCGGTGAGCTAGGAATTAGGAAGTCTGAGACTATGAAAAATGCTTCACTTACTAAAATGTCCTTGAAGTTGTTAACTAAATCTGGTAGCTTATGGTTTACCATTATGAGGTACAAATACTTCCCTGATTATAGCTTACATTATTCTGATGATAAAAATGAGTCATGGGTATAGAGAGGAATCTGTAGATGCTTAGTAAACGTAAGACATCATTACTGTAAGGAGGTAGGTGATGGAAGGACATTTGGATTGCATGGTGGTAGTACCACATATACCTAATATGGTATCTGATCAACATGAAAATTGTTGATCAATTGATCATTCAGGATAAAAAAATGTTGGAATATTGATATTTTGAATACTTTGTTTGAAAGTCATACCGTAGCTGAAATAATTAGAATTACAATACCTATGAGTGGTGAGAACAAATTGAGATGGTTTCTTGCTCATAATGGTTTTTTCTCTGTAAAATCAGCTTATTGAGCTATTGATAACAGGAATCGTGAAAATGGAATTGCAGTAAATGATGTAAACTTCCCTTGGACTAAATTATCAAAAATATTCTTGCCACCTTTTTTGATGGGTAATAACGGTTTATGTAAAATGGTGGAGTATGCAGATGCTAGATGAAGCAAATCGTCTAAACCTTTGATCAGATGCACTGCACGGAAGTACTTTAAATTCGAGAGATCAACCTATAAGACTCTGGTCTAAACCAAAAAATGGACGTTTCATATTCAATTCGGTCACAAAGGAAGGATAAAGGGTCAATCTGTAGGGAGAAAGCTGAGAATGTATTGAGATCAATGGTAATTGATTGTGAATGATGTGTTGAACTTTTCTAAAGATAATTTCTCTGTGTTAGACCGAGAGAAAGCTTATGTGTGTGATTAATATGGTTGTCGGATGACTGATATCTGATGAGATAAATTTCATTCTTATTAAGTTAACTTGTTCATATCATAGGTTGAGGAACCTATTTGTAGCAGAGGTAGTTAACACATTGATCTCTAGTAAGTGGTGACGGTTGAAGAGGAGTGGAATAGTAGGTAAGTGGGAAATCCTAGTTGAACCAGTTCCGCTTCGTTAGGCCAGCACGACTTGATTGATTGTCAGACTATTACTTCATTTACTCCTTCAACTGCCAGCACGACTTACTTACTTTTTCATCGTAGATGTATTACTACATCGAACGTATTGTAGGCCGTCAGATCAAAATCCTGGTGAATACTCCCCCATGTGACATGATTGATGTCTCATGTGAAGTCTGCTTTGTAGACAAATATTTATTTGGTCAATCATTGACCTAGCTAGACTGTGAGTCTTAGCATGATGAAAATATAGGGGATACCAAATATACCCAACTTTTTCGTTCGACAACCTGTATAAACAAAACTTAACACAATTGCAAATAGACCAAGTTAATGACAATATGTATATAGTGTTTTGCAAGTAGACAAAACTCAATCAGTATGTATATAAACACAAGGTCCGTGAACCTGATTGTTAAGCAGAGTACTTGGACAATCTCAAAAATCAATATCCAAGATCAATCTAGTCGTATCCAAATAATTCAATTGGTATTCTGCCAAGTGATTAAACTTGTTATCTATCTTTAAAGATACAGATTCTACAAAAAACAAATCTCGTAATCGATTACAATTAATCGGAGCTATATACTTAGATTGAATAGTACAAACTTGTGTAAATTCAATTATAAAGATAAACAATATAATGTGGAAAAGGAAAAACACAAGATACAAGAAATTTTGTTAGTGAGGAAACCGTGATAGCAGAAAAACCCCGGGACCTCGTCCAGATTGAACAACACACTGTATTAAGTTGCTACAGACACTAGCCTACTATCAGACTTCGGAATGGAATGTAGTTGAGACCGAATCCACCATCCAAGTGATTCAGTTACAGTCGCGCTCCTTACGTCTCTTGAATCTCGCAAGGTTCTACGCACTTGATTCTCTTAGCTGACGTCATTTATAGCTTAAGTTAAGACTTTTGATACCAATCTTCCTCTAACAGATAAGCCTATTTGATTTCCGTTTAGATCAAATGTCAAGGTGTGGAAATCTGTTTACAATAGACAAGCTATCAAACCTCACAAATTCGTAACTTACGACTCCCGAAGAGCATCCTAGATTCTTAACCACCTCTCAAGAACAATCGTCAAAAGATCAACTAAGATCAGTCTTTAGATATCTATCTTGAGGAATCACAAAGTTGATCTTAGACAAAAAGAACTTTGTGATTACTATCTCTCTTGCCTGAAAGAGATTACGATAACCTCGATAACTGAAAGCAAGACCAGGATTCACGAACTATCAAGGTAAAAATAGTCGGACCTGGATTCACGAATCCCAAAGTGAAGTCTTTTTAGTCGTAGACCTAAAAGATAAATAGAGGCGACTCTAGAATCAACTAGGACACAAAGTGCCAGATTTTCCCAGTTGACAGAGATGCTCTATTTATAGTTTTAAATGACCAAGGTTAGCATAGAATTCAAGCTAAGATAACTTGAGAATCAAGTAAACAAAATAGGTCTCCAAACTATAATAGAAGACTATACACATAGGTTCGATTACAGAACCTTGTATAATGAATGTTCGGTTTGGCAAGTTATCCAAAGAACTAAAAGCTATTTGATGTTCATTTAAACACCTAAGAAATTAATCATAGTTCACACAAATAAGTGGTTAAATTATCAATGAAGTCTTAGAGGTGTTTAAGAGAGTTCTAGCAACGCTAATCATATTAAAATAATAAGTCTTTGAGCATCTGCTAAAAATTATCGGGAAAGTTGGTACAACGGTTCGCCAATCATAAGGTTTGTTCACGAGTCCGGGTGCTACGGTTCATGAACCGTGTTCGCTAACCCTACTAGACTACCGAACTCAGTTGACTTCGGTTCGCCAACGCCAACTGCTAGCCAATTAATCTAACTTATAAAAACCAGTTCGCTAACAGGTTTCGTGAACTGTTCCCAACTGAACTTGTGGTTTTTGAACTGGTTAGCCAACCTTCTTATATTTCTGTATCTCATATATCTATGGTTTGCAAACTGAGTTCGCCAACCTACTCTAAGTAGAAATTCTAATAAGTTCATATTTCTCTTTTTTGATGTTTGAAACATTTCCAAGCTATATAATCATTTACATAGGAAATTTTCAATTGATCCACAAATTAGTTCATAAAACTAATATTGTTAAGGACCTTTAAACGATATTTCTATATTTTTCACAAGACAAGCTTGACTCGAAACAACTTCTTTATGAGTCTACTATAAGTCATACGACATAGTCTCAATAGATATAATGATTATATAGTGAGTAAAATTGAATGGTTTAGTCTTCACATACCTGATACAAAAGTTCTCTAAATGTCTTCATCGATCTTCAATCTTCAAGGGTGATCTCTGATGCTCAACTACAATTCTAACATGTCCGGAACTCGAATTAGTAGACTAGAAATCAAGATATAGTTTTGATCACATAACATTGACAACAAGCTTGAGATAACAAACTTGTGGGTTCGACCGAGCAATGCTCTAACAATCTCCCCCTTTATCAATTTTAGTGACAAAACTATTCAATACATATGGATACGATAAATAAACTTTTCAACTCAACCAACTGTGTTTGATTTCCTTGGTTCTTCAACACACATCTTGAATTCTTCGTACTTCAAGTTCTTCTAATGTTCTGCATGTGTTCGTTCAACACTTTTTTTTCAAGATCCGTAGCGATAACAACTTATGAGAATACTCGTGATCTTTTATAAAATGAGGGAAACACACTCTACTCATTGGTCGTTATACAGAAACATAGTATTGTTACCTTCCTCAAATTCAATTGCACCACAATTTTGAAGCAATACTACAGTGATATGTTCTTCCCCTTAGTCAATACATACTACTTTTGCAAAATAGGTAAAACCTATAGATAATAATTCAATCCCCCTTACATGATGCTTCGTAAAAGCCATATGTATGTAGTAAGATACTACTTAATAATTTTGCCCCATTTTTGTCAACAAAATTGACAAAGGTGAGGGATAATCATGAATTAATAAAAAGAGTTTCAAGACTAGAGAACACATACCAACCTTTAGTTTACACGATTTCAACCAAGAAATCTCGGTTTGCATCAAGGAGACATAAAGCACAAGCATCTCCTAAAATTTCACATTTGCACTCCCCACAAAGATATTACTATTAAGCACAAGTTCAAAAACAACTTTCCCTCATCTATGTAATTCCCGAAAGAACGACATGAGCGACCTTACTCTGGTCACAATAGAAGGATTTTCTTGGACTTTAATTTAATAGGCCAGTTATGAACGAATTAAATTTGTATCCAATATTTTCTCTCTTCTCGCCAGTTACGAGCAAAGAAGTTAAAAATACCGATCTTAATGTTAGAGGCATCTATCCTCAGAGTAATGGTCAGGCTGAAATCAAAAATAAGACGATAGCATACAATTTTAAAAAGAAGTTGGATGGAAAGTATGAAAATTGGTGTGACGAATTACATGATGTTCTTTGGGCATATCGGACAACGAAGAGAGAGGCGACAAGACTGTCACCTTTCATGCTTACATACGGAACCGAAGCAATTCTAATAACTGAGATAATGATCCCAATAAGAGAATCGAAGCATGGAGACAAAATTTAATGTCGGATATGATTTTGACCAAACTCGATGACTTAGAAGAAACGAGAGAATTGGATCTACAAAAGATGGAAATTTATCAAAGGCGGTTGCAAAGGGAATATAACAAGAAAGTTCGACCAAGTGAATTTCATCACGGGCAATTGGTGTTGAAAGAACTTGCGAAGTCTGAACGAGATACATCAGGGGGAATTCAGCACCAAGGTGGAGCGGTCCCTACACGATAGTATCGAAAGTGGGTGAAGGAGCATACAAGTTACTCAAGAAAGACGGAACATAAGCGGATCATCCATGGAATGCACAACACTTGAAACTATACCATCCATAAGCTAGGCAATGAAATGACAGGTATGACAATTGGTCATTCGGACTCTAGATATAAATGAAACTAATCTAGGGGTGACTACAAACGGATTTGGAACTTAAGCGGCATTAAGTCCCGAGATGAGGAACACTCGGTTAGTCATTCGTATTCGGGACATAAACGATAATCCCAAGGTGACTACGCTCGGAAAAGTCATTCGTATTCGGGACTTAAATGAACATAAGTCCCGATGTGACTTACACTCTAATGGTCATTCGTACTCGGGGCAGTGGCAATGTGAAAAGACGAGGGTAACCAAATATACCATAATTTTTTATTTATCAACCTATAAATCCTCTACCGAACGTGATCGTCTATGGATACGAGATCGAGACAATACAACAACAAGATAACTTGTGCGATTGACTATGGATACAAGATCGATACAATACTACAACAAAGTGTGTTACTTGGTAATAGGTTCGGTAATAACCAAACTCAAAAGGATCACTATCAAGTATTGCGGAGTTAACGTAAAGTGCAATTTATTTTGATTATACTAAACAATTATAATGCGTAAAAGTAAAGCAAATGGCACAACAAGATTTTGTTAACGATGAAATTGCAAATGCAGAAAAACCCCTGGACCTAGCTCAGTTTCTAATACCAACTTCATATAGTTGAGACCAAGAAGACTACCCCTAACTACTTAGTTCCCTCAGTATCCATGCGCCTTCGACTTCTAGAGTCACACACGTGATAACTATTCCTTTGGATCGTATTCCAAACAGTAAAGGAAGAATCTGTTTGGTAACAACTCTATTCAATCTTAGTGATATGATTTTGACAAAGGCTCTTATGTTTAATCTAATAAACTCCTTTGTCGGGTTTAGATCAATCCGAATCAATAACTTAATTTCAGATTTACAATTACCAGATTCGGATATTGAAGAATATCACCAAATGATAATTGTCGATCTTACGCAACTTTTTTTTGATTAATATTTTTTTTCTTTCTAAATCATGAATTTTATTACTAAAAATATTTTAGATTACATTTTACAAAAGAGAGCCAACACAAACCAAGGCAAAAGAACCAAAGGGAGCTAAGCCCAGAGAGCATAAGCCCAACAAGAAGATTACAGACAGACCACTAAAACCTGAAATACATATCAATTTCATTTTCCAACTTTCCTAGAAAAATTGGTTTCTCTTCATAATACAGTATTTCACCTCTATTCATTAGTACCCCTTTTTTGGATATCTTGTCTGCAGAAAAATTGACTTCTCTATAGGAGTGTCTAAAAGTGATTGCAGGTATTGAGTTCTTTATCCTTTCCCATCTACTCAGCACAATCCATGGTATTATGTTATTTGAGAAAGCCAATAATACAACATTGGAGTCTCGGCTAAAACATACCTCCATAAACTGTTGAGTAACAGCCCATTCACCTGCAACAATCAAAGCCATTACTTCAGCTAAGTAATTGGTAGCAATTCCAAGTCCACATGAGGTAGCACCAACACAGTCTCCATAAGTATTTCTTGCTACAAACCCAAACCAGCCATCCCTGGATTTCCTTTGGATGCTCCATCACAGCATATTAGGATTTGGTTCATAGAAGGAAATTTGAAAAAACATTGCTTTACCTGTGTATTATAAGACTTAACTCCTGAGATACCAAAATATAAGAGAATCTGCAAGTCATACACTGTTCCCCACACTACACCCTTCATTCTGACACTGCAATCCTTTGTGAACCTTATAATTTTCTGTTTGAACTTTTCCACATTTGGTGTAGCATCTTCATATATAATAACATTTCTGGTAAACCAGATTTCCACCAATGTAATAAATGCACAATTAAACCACACTTCTTTAATGGCAGAGTTTTTCCCTTTGGCAATATTCAATATATCTGTAAAACATTTTGGACATGGACATTTAAAAATTTCACCTAGCCAATGCCATATGTGATTACTAAATTCACAATACCATAATAAATGCTCCATTGTGTCCTGATCATGTCTACAAATGTAGCATTTAGATAATGTGACAAAACCTTTTTTCCTAACAGTTTCCTCAGTACCACAAGCTCCCTTTAAAATTTTCCATAAGTTACTTGAAGTATAAGGGTGAATACAAGGCCTCCATACCTGATGAGCCCAATGCATCACTGTATGTCTTTTCCTTACCAATTGAGCAGCACTGGCCACAGAGAATGTACCTGTCAAGTTATTTGCCCATATTTTTTGATCTTGCCCTACCCTCAAAACTGGAAGTTCATTTATCTCAATAAACTGCAACATTGATTCTGGAATATGCCATACACCATTTTGAATCAAATCACTCACCTTCATTTCTGCATTGTCCAAAATATACTCATCATCAGGATATCTATCAATTAGAGCATAATCCTAAATCCATTTGTCCTTCCAAACTGAGATTTTATTTCCATCACCTACAATCCATCTACTACCCTCATGAAGATCAGAAATTACCCATTTAAGACCAGGCCAAATAGAGGATTGTTTGTAGTAGTTGATCCATTCACCTTTGTTATTCTTGTATTTAGCTCTCATGAATAAAGTCCATTCTTCATCTTCAGTTTCAATCTTCCATAGTAGCTTCATCAATAATGCTTTATTCATGACTTCAAGCCTTCTGATTCCTAAACCACCTTCCTCTACTGGAGTATTAACTTCATCCCACTTGACAGTTACTAATTTTTTCACAGCTGGGTCTCCAGACCATAAAAAATTTCTTATGATTCTTTCACAAGCTTGAATAACAGACTTAGGCCATTTGTAGACAGACATAATGTAAATGGGCATGCTATATAAAACAAATTTGACAAGAGTTAACCTTGCAGCAAAAGCCAATATCTTTCCAATCCAGCTAGCCAACATTTTTTGCATTAGCTCAACTATCCCCCATACTTGATTTTTCTTAACTCTCCCTGGATAACACCCAAATATTTATCAGGGAATGTTGACAGTTCCATCTACAAGAAATCAGCAATTCCATGTTTTCTAATTTCTGAGACTCCACCCACAAAACACTTGCTTTTAGCTTTATTCACCACTTGGCCAGAAGACATTTGATAATTCATTAACAAACCCAGTAAATTTTCCAATGTTTTCTTATTTCCATTGCAAATATAAAGATGTCATCAGCAAACATCAAATGTGTTGGTTGGCATCCTCCTCTGCATACCATGGCCTGAATTTTACCCATCTGTACTAGCTTAGTAATGTTTCTACTCAGAACTTCTTCTGCTAGCACAAAAAGAATTGGTGATAATGGATCACCCTGTCTTAATCCTCTACCCACTTCAAAAAAGCCACATGGACCACCATTTACAAGAACAACGATTTTAGCTTATTTAAAAATCTTCCATAGCCATTGAATTCCAAGCTTAGAAAAAACAAATCTTCTTAGTACTTCAAAAAGAAAGTCCCAACTTAATGAATTATAAGCTTGAGTGATGTCAATTTTAAGACCAACATTACCTCCTATTCTCTTTATTTCAAGCGCATTCACTAACTCAGATGCCAAAACAATCTTCTCCTGTATATTTATACCCTTAATGAAAGCACCCTGTTGAGCAGAAATCAATCTCCTAATCAAATTACTAATTCTAGTAGTTATTATTCTTGTAATAATTTTGAAGTTGAAGTTTGCCAAGCCAATTGGTCTGAAATGTGTTGCTGTCTTGGCACCTTGAACTTTAGGCAGTAGAAACAAAAAATTTGAGTTAAACCCTTTTGGTATAAATCTATTACTCCAACAATACTGAATTGCTTCCACTAATTCAGCTCCAATCACATCCCACGCAAATCTATAAAAACAACCAGGAAAACCATCAGGCCCTGGTGCACTATTTGCATCCATTCTAAAGACAGCACTTTTGATTTCTTCTTGAGAGGGAGTGGCATCCATAAAAAAATTATCTTCCTCATTCAATATTTTGGGTATGGCTTCAAAAATTTCATCCACAAATGTTACATTCTATTCTTCAAATTTCATTTTGTAATGATTAACAAGCACATCAGCAATTTGAACTTGATCTGTTATGAGATTGCCCTCCTCATTTTCCAATTCTGGAATATGATTAAAAGCCTTCCTCATTCTCATTGTGGTATGGAAGAAAGCAGTATTAGCTCCACCTTCTTTGACCCATTTGACTCTAGATTTAGCTCTCATCAATTCATTGAATTGCTGAGAAGCAATTTCATGTTTCCCCCTTGTTGTGACTAACTTGTCAAGTAATTCAATGTTTTCTGGATTAGCATCAAATTCTACAGAAGCATCAAAAACTTCCTTTTCAGTGTTATTCACTTTAAGTCTCAGGTCACCAAAAACCTCCCAATTCCACCATTTAAGAATAATTTTCAATCTTTTCAATTTATGCATAAAACAAAAAGCAGGGTTTCCATCACAATCCTATAACCATGAATCTTGAATTACCTTAATGAAACCAGGATGAGAAGTCCACACTGATTGGTATTTAAAAGGTATGTTGGTTGGTCTGGAAGTATTATCAACACCACCTAATAAGGCACCATGATCTGATGTACCCCTAACTCCAACCTTATAACACCAACCTTCAAATTTCTCTAACCATTTAAGATTATAAAATGCTTTATCCAAGTCACAAAGAATTCTTTTCTTGCCCACCCTATTATTACACCAAGAAAATTGATACCTGATCTTGGGGCCTGAACCAAATTGCATTATTTTATACAATCTATGAATTCTTGCATTGAAACTCTAAGAGGATTTCTAGCACCCTTTTTCTCTTCACAAGTGAGTACCATATTAAAATCCCCTATCACCAACCATGGTAACATCATCTCATTGATATTTAATAATTCTGACCATAAGATTCTTTTGTCTATAGTAAGACATGCTCCATGTACACCTGTAACTAAAACTTCCCCAACTTGAACAGTAATAGTTTGCTTTGTAGAAGAAATCATAGAAGGAGCAGAAACTGAAGTATGCCAAAATAGCCATATGTTGCCTTTTAAGTCCCCATTAGAATTGTGAAGTATCATCTTACTCATACCAGGTAAATGTAGTTGCTTAATAATACTGCTAGAAGCTTCGACTTTTGGTTCAACTATCCACAGTAATGAAGGACTAAATTGTTGAACTAAACTTCTCAGTTTGTCTTTGGCTTGAATTCTTCTCAAGCCTATGACATTCCAGTATATAACCCTCATTGAGATTGAAGATTATGAGAAGCATTAGAACTTCCCACACCAGAACACAATTTTACTAAATTACTTGCTTGTCTCCTAGTAGTGACAGCAGGTATTCCTTTAGTTACTTTACCTTCATTAAGTTTTGCAATTATTTTAGAAAAAGCTTGATCATGTTTTTCAACTACATCTATCAAAGCATTAAATTTACTTGGAGAAACAATATTCTTACCTTCATTCACAATCTCATCTTGTATGTTTAGCTTTCTAGATTTAGGTGCTTTACCAGAAACATTTTTCCATTCACCCAATTTTTCAACCTCTGAATTAATATTAGATAAGACTTGAGCAGTAACCTCTTCATCTGATGCTTCCAAATTTGAAGAAGGAATTATTCACACAACTGTATGCAAAGGAGGAATACTACTTCCAACATCATTTATCTTATCAACTGAAATATCTGGAAATTCCTTAGGGGACTCAAAATTACCACTGAAACCTTCATTCTTGTCTTTTTGAGATTCATTTGAGCAAATGAGTGATAAAACTTGATTCCCAACTTCCTCTTCCCTCACATTAGTATCTTGATGATTCTCTGGCTGCTGAGAAGGATAACAAATATCAAAACCACCAGTATTCAGATTGTTAGCCTTTTTGGGAGTATATCTCCATTGCTGCCTTGGAACAGTATGCACATTTTGCACATGCTCTTTTCTTTTATTTCGACACTCAGCAACATAATGACCAATCACTTTACAATGATTATAGTATTTAGGAAGCTTTGGTATTCTGATTTCTTGTTCAAATTTACCAAACTTGGATTCAATCCAAACCTTATTTGGAATAGCTTTTGCCAAATCTATCTCCACTAGAATGCTAGCATAAAAACCAAATTCCTTCTTCAAAGTAGCTTGATCAATTCGAATTTGTCTACCAATTATTCTACCCATTTCCATTAGGATATCTTCTTTCCAGTATTCAATACATAACCCTGGAAATATTACCTACACAAAAGCACTAGAAGTTTTCTGTAATTCTGGATTAAATTCTCTTTCCCAAAATCTGAGTCTAAGAACTTGAGATTCAACCTCCAAGAAATCTTCATAGATTAACTTCATATCTTCTCCATTTTCCAGTTTAATAATGAAGAAACCCTTGCCAATAGGAATAAACTGACAATTGCCCTTGAGTTTCCATTGATTTCTTAAACATGATTCAGCCACCGATAATTTCAACTTTACTAAATCCAGACGACCTATTAGACTAAACCTCCATTCATTAAAACTCTCATCAATCAATTTATCAGAAATAAAAACAGTTGTAGAAGAATTACTTAAAACGAAAGTATTTTCAGATCTGATATTTCTATCAGGATCCGATTGAAAATTAGAATTTTCCGACATTTTTTATCAGATTTAAATGCTAAAATCCACACATGATGTGTAAGAAAAACACCTGAAGAATTAACTATCAATCTAGACTTCAATCCGTACCCGAATTAATGACGATGAAGCTCTGAAAAACGAGAAATCTAAAAATTAAATTCTCCGAGTCAATCGCCGAGTTGCAGAGCTCAACTCAGCCTGATTATAGTATCACACTACGATCGATATTACGCAACTAATCAACCAAGTTTATCAAAAATAAACCGATTCTAGTTGGATCCCAGCCTATCAAGGTTTGTGCATAAAATTCATAAGATACGAAAACTAATAAGAAATCTTCTTCGTCTTCAAATCTTCTTTTATCTTCAAAACCTGCACAACGCCACTTGAATCTCTTATGATCAATCACACACAAAACAGAGTCCGTTAACAATATATTATCACAAGATGTCTTTAAATCTAACAACAGTTCTAAAGATCCCGTCGATAGTTCGATCTAGTCTTAGTGAATCTTATATCAGAAGAGAAGATTCTCAAGAATAAATAAACTAGGTGCAATCAAAGTTTCAACAACCGTTAGTCAATCAAATCAAATCGAAAACTAATAACACTGCAATTATCTAGTTTCCCACCAACGGTACTCGTAGAGCTTCTTGATCCCACATAAGTCTTTAAACGAGCGGTCGTAAGAGATTTCACCTAATTATGATACTTTCCTCTCCGAATAGACGGGTCCACCAGAAACAACAAGAAATGAAGTTTGCCTAGCTCTTAGGATAGTTTTCTAAAAATGCAAACTTAGGTATTTATAGACCAAGATGTTTGGACACCAAGGAATTTCCAAACCGAAAGTATTTTCAAGATATGCAATGAATATCGAAATTCGGTTTTCATAATTCCAATAAATGCTTGTCAAATATTTCCAAAATCTCTCAATAGAAAATCTCCAATTAGTAAATGCACATTGCTATCTATTTCTCGAAATATGTGTTGGAAGCTTTTTGCTTTAGCTACGTTCATCATTATTCTTGACCAGTTTAGTTGGAAACAATTTATTTGTTGGAAACTAAATAATAAGTCAAAAGATGATCATGTGAAAATTGCCTTGAAATAGCTTACATGATTTGTGTGAGACAGTCATTTGATATCGACTCGGAAAGTTTCGTATTGATCATTCGATCACTTGAAAATTACTTATAAGCTAATGGTATGTGTGAGACAGTCATTGTCGTATTCTAAGGATGTTTCAATGATTGAAATGGGAGTTTATAATAATTAACCTTTGTCTGGATACAACACAGTATGCATACCAGTATGCAAACTGTTTTGGTGTGATTCAGGTCCGGAAACCTTGTTTGCATACTAGTATGCGAACGGTTTTAACTGTTAAAGTCCGGGAACCAAGTTTGCATACCAATATGCGAACGGTTCTTCCTGAGTTAGGTCCAGGACGGATGTTTGCGTACCCGTTTGCAAACGGCTGGACAAGACCAAAGTCCGGAACTATAGTTTGCATACCAGTTTGCAAACTTAGTGGTTAAAGTTCTGAAATTGGTTAAGTATGTTTTCATACTCATGAACAAATACATTAATAAATTAAGGAATGCAATCTTTGTAAACCGTGGCTTAATGTTCATGAATTGATTTCAGTATAAGTACTTTGTACAATTACGAATCAATCCGATTTTGTTTCATTTGGTTCTTATATACTTCTATGAGACATATACAATTAAACAACTCTATTAGTAACACAATTAGATTCATTTGATTATCTTTTATGATTGATTGATCATCATATTTGATCTAGAAGTGTTAGATAAAGGTGGTTAAGAAAAAAGTGTTTGAAAATACGAGGGTATCCAAATACACCACAATCTTTAAAATATCCACCTATAAGTCGTCTTACCGAAAGTGGTCGTCTATGGACAAAGTCGAGACAATGCAAAAAATCGTTATTCACACTTTGAGTGATTGTCTATGGATACGAGATCGAGACAATATGACTACCAAAGTGTGATACTTGATAACAGGTTCGGACTTAACCAAACTCTATAGGATCACTATCAAGTATGTACGGAGTTAACGTTTGTGTAATTTACTTTAAATTATATAAACAAATATAATTGCGAAAAATAAAAGTAAATCACACAGCAAGATTTTGTTAACGAGGAAAACTGCAAATACAGAAAAACCCCGGGACCTAGTCCAGAATTGAATACTCTCAAAATTAAGACGCTATAAAAAATCTACACCAACTTCGTATAGTTTTAGACCAAGCAACTACTACTTGTTCACTTAGTTCCCTCAGTATCCCTGCGCTTCCGAGAATAAAGGAACAACAAATCTGTTTGGTAACAACTCTTTCGATTCTTTCAAGATAAAGATATCTCAAGTCATATGCAAAGGATCTTCCGTTTAATCTAATAAACTCTTTTACCTTGTTAGATCAATCTATCCAATAACTACCAAAGTAGTCAAGTTTAGAGTCGCAATCAATCGATGTAGAATCCAATAAGAAATTATAAAGTGATGCCGATCTCACGCAACTAATCAATCGAATAAATCCGATTCTAGTTGGATCCCAGCCGATCAAGGTTTGTGCACACCCAAAGATAAGAGAACCAAATAAGAAATCTTCTTTGTCTTCAAATCTTCTTTAATCTTCAATAAACACCTGCACAACACCACTTGAATCTATTATGATCAATCACACACATAACGGAGTCTGTTAACAATGTATTATCACAAGATGTATTTAGATCTACAAACAGTTCTAAAGATCTCGTCGATACTTCGATCTAGTTTGAGTGAATCATATATCAAAAGAGAAGATTCTCAAGAATAAACAAACAAGGTGCAATCAAAGTTTCAACAACCGTTAGTCAATCAAATCAATCGAAAACTAATAACACTACAATTATCTAGTTTCCCACCAACGGTACTCGTAGAGCTTCTTGATCCCACATAAGACTTTAAACGGTCGGTCGTAAAAGATTTCACCTAATTAGGATACTTTCCTCTCCGATTAGACGACTCCACCAGAAACAACAAAAAGATGAAGTTTGCCTGGCTCTTAGGATAGTTTGCTAGAAATGCAAACTTAGGTATTTATAGACCAAGGATGTTAGGACACCAAGGAATTTCAAAAACCGAAAATATTCTCAAGATATGCAAGGAATAGCAAAATTCGGTTTTCCTAATTCCAATAAATGCTTGTCCAAAATTTCGGAAACCTCTCAATAGAAAATCTCAAATTAGTAAATGCACATTACTAATTTTTATTCTTTAGAGATATACATTTTGTTAGAGCACTGCTCGGTCGAACTCGCAAGCGTTGCTATGTCAAGCTTGTTTGTCAAGTTTAGTTGTCAAAACTATAAATCTTGATTTCTAGTCTACTTATAGCTATGTCTCAGATTAGGATAGAATGTGTGAAAAGACGAGGGTACCCAAATATACCTCAATCTAAAACTTTTCCACCTATAAGTCATTTCTCCGAAAGTGATTGTCTAAGGACTGAGTCGAGACAATACAACTAATCGGTTCACACTTCGTGTGATCGTCTATGGATACAAAATCGAGACAATACAATAACGAAGTATGATTACTTGATAATAGGTTCGGACTTAACCAAACACTATAGGATTGCTATCAAGTAATTAGGAATTAACGTTTGTGTATTTTACTTATAATTATAGTAAAAACAATTATAATTGCGGAAATAGAAAAGTAAAAGACACAGCAAGATTTTGTTAACAAGGAAACCGCAAATGCAGAAAAACCCTGGGACCTTGTCCAGAATTGAATACTCTCAGAATTAAGAATTTATACAAAATCTAAACCAACTTCGTATAATTGAGACCAAGCAACTAAACCTATAGTTCACCTAGTTCCCTCAGTATCCCTACGCCTCCAACTTGTAATAAGTCACGCACTTGGAACAATTCCTTTGGTTCGTATTCGAAACAGTAAAGGAACAACAAATCTGTTCGGTAATAACTCTTTTCAAACAACGTGATATGAGTTTGACAAAAGTCTCTTTCGTTTATCCCAATAAACTCCTTTCTCGGGTTCTTAGATATATCTACTCAACAATTACCAAAGTAATTGTTTAGACTATGCAATCAATACTTTGAATCATGAAGAATTGTATTGATGCCGATCTACACAACTAATCAATCCAATCTATCAAAAGATAAACCGATTATAGTTGGAGCCCCATCCGATCAAGTTTCGTGTATACCAAAGATTATGAACTCAAATAAGAAATCTTCTTTGTTTTCAAATCTTCTTAGATCTTCAATAAACACCTGCACACAAACAAATTGAATCTCTTGTGATTAATCACGCACAGAACGGAGTCTGTTAATGATGGATTATCACAAGACGTCTTTAGATCTACAAACAGTCTAAAGATCCCCGTCGATACTTTGATCTAGTTTGAGTGAATCTTATATCAGAAGAGAAGATTCTCAAGCATAAACAAACTATGTGCAATCAAAGTTCAACAACCGTTAGTTAATCAAATCAATCGAAAATTAATAATAAACTACAATTACCTAGTTTCCCACCAACAGTACTCGTAGAGCTTCTCAATCCCAAAGAAATCTTTAAAACGAGCGGTCGTAAGAGATTTCGCCTAACTAGGGTATTTTCCTCTCCGAATAGACGGCTCCATCAGTAACAACACAACTAGGTAGTTTTTTTGGCTCTGAGGATTAGTTTGCTTGAAATGCAAACTTCAATATTTATAGACCAAGGAAGTTTGGACACCAAGGAATTTCCAAAACCGAATATTTTCAAAGATATGCAATAAAGTCCAAATACAGTTTTTATAATTCTTGGAAATGCTCTTTCCAAATATTGACCGAAATCTCAGTAGAAAATCTGCAATTAGTAAATGCACATTACCAATTTTTATTTTCTAAAGATATGCATTTAATTGTTGGAAATTAAAAGCATATAAAACTAAAAACCTTAATTAAAATATTCTAAATTTATTTCGATCCGGGATTCTCCTTTAGTTATTAAGGAATATCTTTGAACAATAATAGATAAGAATTACTGCACATGTTCAAAGTATGTCGACATCTGTACTTTGAAATCCTTTTTCATATTTACAATCTTTGAACTAATTTTCCAAACTTCCAAACGAGTTTAGAATTGGTTCATCTGATTTCCAAGAACTATGTGATTGATCAAAAACATTCAATCACCATTCATGGGTTTAACGGTTCTACCAAACACAAGTTCAGTTCTACCTCCAAGTGGCTACTAGGATCGGTCACAATAGTTTCCAAAACTTTGTTAACTAAGTACCAGGATCGGTTACCACTATTTATCGTACTTACTTGTGATCAGTTGCACAAGTTATAGGATCGGTTACACCAATAACTAAAACTTGTTAACCTACTACAAGGATCGATTACACATCTAGTGATTAGTCCTACCAAGTTCTAGGATCGGTTACCCAATGACTAGGAATGATCACACCAATTACAAATATCGATCATACCATCTCAGGTGATTACTTAAGATTGGTTTCACTAATAAAAGTCATACCGATACATAAGTCAGGCATTGTGAATAGTTTTACCAAGATACATAAACAAGTTATTAGCGGTTATACTAAACACACATATTGGTAATCCAAAGATTTGCAATGAATAACAATACCAATAAGCCTAGCGATTTCCCTTTCGATTCAAAAAACAAGTTTAAGAATTGTACTTCCTTTAAACGAATGTAAAACATTGTTTCCTAGGACGAAATCTTCACCCATACCCATACACATAATCACAATAGCATTCATACGATTATGTTGATGTCTTATATACGAAGTTCAAAAGATAGGCGTTATACTTCGTATTATAATTCCTTAATACTATGTCTAACTAGAGCATAATCATTCACAGCTTTGCAGTTATGTTTTAAATATAGCACGACTTGAAAGATACGTTAGGAATGAAACAGTTCAAGTCAAAATATTACTAACCTCAAGAGGAAGGATGATGTCGTCGTTGTAGTTCTTTACTTCTTCACATTCTTCAAGTCTTCAAGTAATACTTGTATGTCTCATAACCTAATAACTTTCTAGCTAACCTATACGAAGTTGACTCTAGTAAATAATCAAGCGACTCGTTAAATGAGTTTTGGTTCACTAAAATATGACAACCAAACTTGACATACCAACGCTCAGTGAGTTCAACCGAGCTATGCTCTAACAATGTGTAAATTGAGCTTTAGACTTCATGGTGTTCATCGATTGAAGACGAAGAACTACTAAGGGGAGCCTGTGGAACTTCATCAACAAAAGTTATATGGAGACTTGAACTCATCTATCACTCAGAAGTCTATTTCTATTTTATCTCCTATTGAAACAAAAGTCGTATAGCTATATAGACTTTACTTTATACACATTTGATATTTCTAGCTGAGTTTAACTCGCTTACATATTTCTCGAAATATGTGTTGGTAAGCTTTCGCTTTAACCAAGTTCATCTTTTATTCTTGAATAAATTCAAAAGATGTCATGTGAAAATCGCCTGGTAATATCTCATATGATTTGTGTGAGACAGTCATTTGATGTAGACTCGGAATGTTTCGTATTGATCATTTGATCACTTGAAAATTGCCTTGAAGATAATAGTTTGTGTGAGACATCTATTCTCGTCTTTTAAGAATGTTTTAATGATTAAAATGGGAGTTTAGAACAATTAACTTTTGAATGGATATAGCACAGTATACGTACATGTATGCTAATTGTTGCAAATGTATTCCAAGTCCGGGAATTTAGTATGCATACCCGTATGCGTACTGATTCAACAGTTGAAGTCCGAGAACTATAGTATGCGTACCTGTATGCGTAGTGATTTCAACTGAGTTCGGTCATGAACGACAGTATGCGTACCCGTTTGCATACTGGCGAACAAGACCAAGTCCAGGAACTTAGGTATGCGTATCCGTTTGCAAACTTGAGAGGGTCAAGTTCTAAAATCGGTTATGTGTGTTTACATACTCATGAACAAATACATTTATATAATAAGGTATGCAATCTTTGTCAACCGAGGCTATAATGTTCATGAATTGATTCGAGTGAATCAAAACCGATTTTGCTTCAATTGTGTTTTGTATACTTCTATGAGAATATAAACAATTGAAAAACTCTATAACTAGTTTCATTTGAGTCATTTTAACTAGTTGTGATTAAGATGAACAGGGTTGATATGAAAGTGTTCATATGGCTAACATCAGTTAACTATTGTTGAGCTAACTAAGTGTACATGTTTAGGTACGGTTACCCATATCTAAATGAAGGTACATTTCATTTGTGTGTAACAAGCTAAGTTCAATCTAACAGTTGAAAGATATTAGCTTGAATCTTATGAAAAAGCGGGGGTCTAACAACCACACCCAATATTTTGCTTAACAATCTGTATAGACTAACTCCAATATACTTTCAAGAGAATAAACTAGACAGTCAGACTCAATCTTAAGAAAAGTATATCCAAGAGTTATATCTCAATTTCTTAATTCAATCTGCAATCAAACAAATAGGAATTTGCGAGCCCGATTGAATATAAGAAATAACTTCGACGATATCAAAAACCAATATCCAAGTGTCAATCAATTTAATTAACAACCCAAAGGTCGGATTCACAATTGATTGAACTTACGCACAACCTGTGATATTTCAATTATATAAAAATATAATGCGGAAAATAAATAACACAGACACCAGAAAGTTTGTTAACGAGGAAACCGCAAATATAGAAAAACCCCGGGACCTAGTCCAGATTTGAACACCACACTGTATTAAGCCGCTACAGACACTAGCTTACTCCAAGTTAACTTCGGACTGGAATGTAGTTAAGCCCTAACAATCTCACACTGATCAAGGTACAGTCACTTTCCTTACGCCTCTGAATCCCAGCAGGACTCTACGCACTTGATTCTCTTAGCTGATCTCACCCACAACTAAGAGTTGCTATGACGCAAAGTCGAAGACTTGATAAGCCAATCTGTCTCACACAGAAAAGTGTATTGAATATATAAATCTGTCTCCCACAGATAAACCTATGAGTTTTGTTCTGTCTTTTGATAAATCAAGGTGAACAGGAACCAATTGATATACCGGACTTATATTCCCGAAGAACAGCCTAGAAATATCAATCTCCTCATAATAATCTTAATATCGTATGGTAGCTAAACAAGATATTGTGGAATCACAAACAATGATACGAAGATGTTTGTGACTACTTTTTATCTTGCCTATCGGATAATAAATCTCGAGCAAATCTTAGAGAAGATAGTACTCAATACAATAGAAAACAGCAAGATCAGAACACGCAACTACAGAGAAATAGTTGGGTCTGGCTTCACAATCCCAATGAAGTCTTCAAGTCGCTAACCTACAGGGTTGTGTGAAAAACCTAGGTTAAAGGAGAATCGACTCTAGTCGCAACTATTATCACACATGAGGTATGGGGATTAGGTTTCCCATTTGCTATAGTTCTCCTTTATATAGTCTTCAAATCAGGGTTTGCAATCTAAGTTACCTTGGTAACAAAGCATTCAATATTCACCGTTAGATGAAAACCTAATTAGACTCAAGATAATATCTTTCAACCGTTAGATCGAACTTAGCTTGTTACACACAAATGAAAAGTTACTTCATTTAGATATGGGTAACCGTACCTAAACGTGTACACCTTGTTGGATCAACAATAGTTAACCGATGTTAGCCATATGAATATCAACCATATTCATCTTAATTATAACTAGTTCAAGTGACTCAAATGAAACTAGTTCTAGAGTTGTTCAATTGTTTATATTCTCATAGAAGTATACAAGACACAATTGAAGCAAAATAGATTTTGATTCACTCGAATCAATTCATGAACATTATAGCCACGGTTTGCAAAAGATTGCATTCCTTATTATATAAATGTATTAGTTCATGAACAAACCGATTTTAGAACATAACCCACTCAAGTATGCAAATGGGTACGCATACCTAAGTAGCCGGACTTGGACTGTGTTCGCCAGTATGAAAACGGATACGCATACTGTCGTACACTTCCAAACTTCAGTTGAAACTAGTACGCATATAGGTACGCATACTCTAGTACCCGGACTTCAACTGACTTCGCCAGTATGCGTACAGGTACGCATACTCTAGCTCTCTGACTTTACCTGACCAACCAGTACGCATACGGGTATGCATACTTAGTTCCGGTCTTGGATCAACACATATGCAAGTACGCATACTGTTCTTATAACCCAATCATGGTGAAGTGTTCTAAACTCCCATTTAAGTCATTGAAACATTCTCAGAAGAGGACAATAGTTGTCTCACATAAACTATTAGCTTCAAAGCAATTTTCAAGTGATCGAATGATAAATACGAAACATTCCGAGTCTACATCAAATAACTGTCTCACACAAATCATGTAAGATGTTACAAGGTGATTTTCACATGATTATCTTTTGACTTTCGTCAAGAATATAAGATGAACTTGGTTAAAGCAAAAGCTTACCAACATATATTTCGAGAAATATGTAAGCGATTTAAACTCAGCTCGAAATTTCAAATGTGTATAATCGAAGTCTATATAGCTATATGACTTTTGTCTCAAATAGGAGATAGAGTAGATAGACTTTTGAGTAATAGATGAGTTTAAGTCTCCACATACCTTTTTTTGATGAATTTCCACAAGCTCCCCTTAGTAGTTCTTCGTCTTCAATCAATGAACGTCGTGAAGTCTAATGCTCAACTACACTTTCTATCTTAATCCGAGACTTAGCTATAAGTAGACTAGAAATCAATACTTATAGTTTTTTCAACTAAACTTGACAACAAGCTTGAGATAGCAACGCTTGATAGTTCGACCGAGAAGTGCTCTAACATCTTAAATCAGGTTTCATCTAACGGTGAATATTGAACGCTTTGTTACCAAGGTAACATTGATTGCGAACCCTGATTTGAATATTATATAAGGGAGAACTCTAGCAACTGGGAAACCTAATCCCCACACCTCTTGTGTGATACTAGTTGCAACTAGAGTCGATTCTCCTTTAACCCAGGTTTTCAAAAACCATTATAGGTTAACGACTTAAAGACTTCATTGGGATTCTGAAGCCAGACCCAACTATTTTCTATGTAGTTGCGTGTTCTGATCTTACTTTGTTCTATCATATTGAGTACTATCTTCTCTAAGATTTGCTTGAGATTTAATCTTTGATAGGTAAGATACAAAGTAATCACAAAGCTCTTCGTTTCATTCTTTGTGATTCCACAATATCTTGTTCCGCTACCATACGGTTAAGTTATTGTGAGGTGATTGATCTTACTAGGATGTTCTTCGGGAATATAAGTTTAGTGTATCAATTGGTTAATGTTCACCTTGATTTATCAAAAGACGGAACAAAAAATCGTAGGTATCCCTGTGGTAGACAGATTTATCTATTCAATAGACTTTCCTGTGTGAGACAGATTTGTTTATCAAGTCTTCAACTTTGGGTCGTAGCAACTCTTAGTTATGGGTGAGATCAGTTAAGGGAATCAAGTGCGTAGAGTCCTGCTGGGATTCAGAGGCGTAAGTAACGCGACTATACCTTAATCAGTGTGAGATTGGTTAGGGATCAACTACATTCCAGTCCGAAGTTAACTTATAGTAGGTTAGAGTCTGTAGCGGATTAATACAGTGTGGTGTTCAAATCTGGACTAGGTCCTGGGATTTTTATGCATTTTCGGTTTCCTCGTTAACAAAATTTCTGGTGTTTGTGTTATTTCTTTTCCGCATTATATTTCCTATATAATTGAAATATCATAGGTTGTGCGTAGTTAAATATATTAGATAATCCAACCTTTGGTTGTTGATATAAATTGATTGACACTTGAACATTGATTTTTGGTACCGTTCAAGTTGTTTCTCACAATAATCAGGCTCGCGGATTTCTATCTGTTTGATTTGCTGATTATATTGAGAAACAGAGATATAACTCTTGGATGTATTTTCCTTGATTGAGTCTGACTGTCTAGTTGATTCTCTTGGAAATAAATTGGAGTTAGTCCATACAGATTGCCTAAATGAAATATTGGGTGTGGTTGTTAGACCCCCGCTTTTTCAATTGGTATCAGAGCAGGCAAACACGTTTAATACCTCATAAGTCTGTGTTTGTAGCAATCTGACTCTATGGACAGTAGTGTTATCTCTGACAAATGCATCACTAGAGACAAAAGTTTTGTTTCTATGAAATATATTAAAGAGAAAGACTTGTCAATCTCACATGTAGATGAACAACCTGTTCCTACGAAACAGACAAGTATTGATATGTGTTACCCTGATTATCTTACTGACGTATCTGATTCTGAAGTAGAAAAGGAAGCATCCCAAGAGAGTGCAGCAATTCTAAAACTTGTTAGAATCCAGGCAGTTGAAATCAATAGGCTGAAACACAAGGTTAATACAATGGTTGGTATGGTAAAAGATCGTGATTCCCAATTAAGGGTTATTCGTGAGGAAAATGTTGTAGTTTGTTCATACCGAACCTTACTCGAGGCTAAATTCAAGGAAGATTCCCGTGAAATTGAACGACTATTGAGTAATCTCTCTATTCAAGATAAAGGACGTTCTGGGGAGTCTGTCATACCAACTGCTTCTGACTCTGCTGTGATATTAGAAAACGTGATTAGTTCTAATCATGTTTCTCTAATGAAAACATCTTCAGAAGCTAAACTGCAAACCCTTCCTATCAGTAAATAGGTGTTTGGTTCATCCACTGATCAAGGAAACACCACATCTCATGGAAGGAAGAAATCTTCTAACGATGTTGCTAATTCTACACACTCTAATCACTTTGGTGATCAGAAAGTATGTCTTTTTTGTGATTCAAAAGGACATGTTCAACAAAAGAGCAAACTGAAGTTGAATGACAATTATTTTGGTCAACTTCAACATACCTTAGATTTAATACTCAGAGGTGTAACTGACATTCGAATGTCTAAACATATCGGTTATAGTACTCACCCTGTGAATTCTTCCAGGAAAGTCAGTTCAATATGCTCATCGAACGTTCGAACCAATTTTTGTATTAATACAAATCGGTCAAGTAGATTACAGGAAAGTCCTTCTCAACCTAAAGTGAAGGATGATGATCATGATGTGAGAAAGGATCCAGTAGGTGGAAACAACAATGGAGATATGAAGGATAACCTTAATTTGATAATTTAAGGATACAAGGAGCTTATCAACAGGCTGTCAAAATCCTCCATACAAACTTCTTATGGTAAGGATTCAAACTTGGTCTCATATTTTGATGACAGTAAGTTCTATGATACTTTGTCACATCAAAAAGGGTTACCTCCAAAAATTAGAAGGAAAAAGAGGATTAACCATGAACAATATTTATTTGATGAGCATAAAGCTCATACTTATGTTAATTAATCACAAGGGTTGAATTCTTACTCATGAAAAATCCCGTTGAGTAAGATATGCTAATAATCAGGTATACTTATTGGTAAAATGCCTTATGTTTAGTTGAGTTATTTTCTTATCGTCCATAGCTATACTATTGTCGTCAGATAGCTTTGCCTAAGTATTGTTTTATCTCGAGAATCACTTTGATTGTGTACTTTTTTAATATTGAAAAGTTTTTTTTTTTTACAACTGAGTTATGAGCTACTTTTGTGCTCTAAAATTTTTCCTTCTATAAAAATATAAAATTTATTGAGCCAAAAATTGTGAAAGATTTTTTTTTTTTTCACGTAGCAAAAATCGTGTTGTATTCTTTTTACCTTGTAAAGAGGTACTTTACAGTTTTTAAGTTTGTGTTTTTGGGACCGTATTGGTTTTCGTACGGGTATCCACATTGACTTGTTACGAACTAATTTTTAGAAACCCTAAAGTTATTCCCTAAGAAACCATTTAAGTACCAATCCTATTGAGTCACGTACGCGTACTCTAGGTTATTCTTTTGTGTCAAGAATGGCATATCCTTCTCGCACCTGTGATTTTGCAAAAGGTTTTCTAGACATAGGTATTGGTTTCGAGTCCAAAGGGAAGAAGAAAAGAACCCTAGTAGATGTTGATGATATCAAATATCAAAGTCCTGAGGATTATTCTGATGTCTCATGCTACTATGCTTATACTCATCAAGATGTTGAGAACGATGAGATGGTTTCGTCCGAAGTGGTTCACGATTTTCTTAAATACTTTGAGGAAGCAAAACTGCAGCTCGTTGATACTATGAAGGGTCTCGATGTGTTAAGAACTGAGTTGAAAAAGGTTATCTCTTACCTTGTTCTCATGAAGGCACATGTTAAAGATCTTCTCAATGAGGATATATTCTCTGAAGAAGCAGTGGATGCTGTCAATCACAGGCTCAAAGGTCTCAAGACTCGTGAGGGTTCCGGAAAAACTCTTTGATTTCAGTTCATGATCGGTTTTGATGGTTTAGGAGTCTTTTTAGCTTGTTGGTTTTTATTTTGTCTAGGAAACTTCTTATGAGAATTTATTCTTTTGTTTTAAGAAGGATAAGTAGAGTTCTTTTCTTCTTCCCTTTGGGCTAAGAAGGTATGGCAACCCTGCATTCATCCTTATACTTCTAGCAATTTGTGGAAAATTTGAAGAGGAGCATGTTCTACTGAGGAAACAGTTAGAAAAAAAGGATTCTCCACTGCTTCAAAATGTTATCTATGTGGTAATAATCAAGACTCAATGGAGCACATACTTTGGTTATGTATATTCAGTGAACAGATATGGCATTGGATGAGTGGAATATTTGAATGTTCTAAACCAACTAGTTTTGAGGAAATTTTGAATGGAGGAAAAGGAAAAAGCCATGCTATAAAGGAAGTGTGGAACATCTGCTCTTTTAACATAATGGTGGAACTGTGGTTTATAAGGAATTCCATAATATATGAGGCTGTGACACCTAAAGTTGAGACATTTAAACATAAAATTATGAGAATTACCAAGGAAAGCAGTGTAAGAATGAAAGGTGAAATGTGGGGGAGTATGTATGATTTGAAAATACTTATATTCTTTGGAATCTCTGGAATTAGAGCAAGAACTATCACTGTGAAGCAATGTTTCTTTAAATTGCCTGAGTTTAATCAAGTGCTCATTTGCTATGATGGAGCATCAAAGGGTAATCCAGGAATGGCAGGTTTGGGGTTTTTGGCCAGAGATAGTTCAGGGGATTGTATTGGAGCAGCTTCAGGTGGAATGGGGATAACAACTAATTACTTAGCTGAAGCAATGGCATTGATAGTGGTAGGTGAATGGGCAATTAGTAAACACTTTTAGCAGGTTTGTTTTAGTCTTGATTCAAATGCAGTTTTGTTTGCTTTCTCAAATAATAAGGTGCCATGGATAGTGTTGAGCAGATGGGAACAAATAAAGAAGTTAATCCCCTTTATTACATTGAGACATTCTTATAGGGAGACAAACTTCTCTGCAGACAGTATGGCAAAGAAAGGAGTTGTGCTGAACAGAGGGGAAGTTGTTTATTATGAAGGAAAACCACATTTCTTGGGGAAGCTGGAAAATGAGGATGACATGTACTTTAGATTTTAAATTTCATGTAAAACCTTAGTGATTTATGAGTCATTTGAGTTTAGTAAGCTTTGATTGTCTTTTATTTGTAATTGAGATTTTTATTGAGTAATAAAATTCATGATTAAGCAAAAAAAAAAGGATAACTAGAGTTTGGAATAGCATATATTGTGATTACACATAGCTATTGCCAATGATTTTCATCTTGCAATGCTTTTAGATTTATTTATTTAAATTCTAAAGTTTATTTGGAAGATGACTTTGCAATATTAATCTTTATTGGTTTTATATATTGCAAATAATGTTGTGGGATATGTATGTTTACGTCCGTGAACTATGATTGTCCCATTTATGTCAAAAGTTAAGTCTATTATGTCATTATGCAAATATTAATGGAAAATAGAATGAACTTTTGATGTCAAAGATTAAGTCTATGGTATCATTATGCAAATATTGATGAAAAATAGAATGAATCTTTGAATATTCCGCAGTATTGATCTCTCCCTGATCCACTTCTATGTGAAAGTACTGTACGGCTCCGTAAGTTTTCTTATGTTGAGTATTTCCGATTAAATTAATCATTGAGGTTCCTTTGTGGTTAATTTAATTGAGTTTTCTGGATACAAATTCATGTTTCATGTGATTTGTTAATGTTCAAAGAAATCCTTCTTTTCTTATAAAAGTAAGGTCGCTCTTTTTGTTCTTTCGGGAATGACATTTTATGGGGGAGAGTTCTTAATTGAACTTGTGCTTAATCATAAAATCTTTGTGGGGAGTGCGGCTGTGGAATATTGTAGGAGTTATCTTGTATCTTTATCAACTCCTTAATGAATAGACTAAGTTTCGACTATGTGAAATCATCGAAACAAAGTTGATATGTTCTCTTTTAGTCATGAAGTATCTCTATGAGAATTTCACTATGATCCCGCTAGTTTTCGTACCTTTGGCAATTTATATTGACAAAAAGGGGGAGAATTATTATGTAGTTCACACTACAAATACATATGGTTTACAGATCATTATGTAAGGGGGAGTGGTTTTCATTGTGAGATGAAGTATTGAATAAGGGGGAGTGATACATATCACTATAGTATTATTGTCAAAGTTATGATATAATTGAACTTTGATGATGTGTAATAATACTATGACACTGTATAACAATACGAAAACATCTTATTTTTATAAATTGTTATGGCTACGGATTTTCAACAACTATGATGCTGACTTGAACACGTTCAGAACCACTGGAGTACTTGGAAGTGACGAAGATTTCGAGTAATGCTGAAGAACCAAGGAAATAAAGCATTTGGGTGAGAAGCTACAAAGTTTATTTATTTTATAATCCATATGTATTGATAGTTTTGTCACTAAAATTGACAAAGGGGGAGATTGTTAGAGCACTGCTCGGTCGAACTCGCAAGCGCTGCTATCTCAAGCTTGTTTGTTAAGTTTAGTTGTCAAAACTATAAGTCTTGATTTCTAGTCTACTTAAAGCTATGTCTCATATTGGGATAGAATGTGTAGTTAAGATTTAGATTTCACGGCGTTCATCGATTGAAGACGAAGAACTACTAAGGGGAGCTTGTGGAACTTCATCAACAAAAGGTATGTGGAGACTTGAACTCATCTATCACTCAGAAGTTTATTTCTATTCTATCTCGTATTGAGACAAAAGTCGTATAGCTATATAAACTTTACTTTATACACATTTGATATTTTGAGCTGAGTTTAACTCGCTTACATATTTCTCGAAATATGTGTTGGTAAGCTTTTGCTTTAACCAAGTTCATCTTTTATTCTTGACGAAAGTCAAAAGATGATCATGTGAAAATCGCCTGGTAATATCTTATATGATTTGTGTAAGACAGTCATTTGATGTAGACTTGGAATGTTTCGTATTGATCATTTGATCACTTGAAAATTGCTTTGAAGCTAATAGTTTGTGTGAGACAGCTATTCTCATCTTCAAAGAATGTTTAAATGATTAAAATGAGAGTTTAGAATAATGAACCTTTGATTAGATATAGCAAAGTATACGTACTTGTATGCTAACTGTTGCAAATATATTCCAAGTCCGGGAATTTAGTATGCGTACTCGTATGCATACTGATTCAACAGTTGAAGACCGGGAACTATATTATGCGTACCTGTATGCGTACTGATTTCAACTGAGTTCGGTCATGAACGACAGTATGCGTACCCGTTTGCATACTGGCGAACAAGACCAAGTCCGGGAACTTAAGTATGCGTACCCGTTTGCGTGTGTTAAGTTCTAAAATCGGTTATGTATGTTTACATACTCATGAACAAATACATTTATATAATAAGGAATGCAATCTTTGCAAACCGTGGCTCTAATGTTCATGAATTGATTCGAGTGAATCAAAACCGATTTTGCTTCAATTGTGTTTTGTATACTTCTATGAGAATATAGACAATTGAACAACTCTATAACTAGTTTTATTTGAGTAATTTGAACAAGTTGTGATTAAGATGAACAAGGTTGATATGAAAGTGTTCATATGGCTAACATCGGTTAACTATTGTTGAGCCAACTAAGTGTACACGTTTAGGTATGGTTACCCATATCTAAATGAAGGTACATTTCATTTGTGTGTAACAAGCTAAGTTCAATCTAACGGTTCAAAGGTATTAGCCTGAATCTTAAATCAGGTTTCATCTAACGGTCAATATTGAATGCTTTGTTACCAAGGTAACATTGATTGCAAACCCTGATTTGAAGACTATATAAGGGAGAACTCTAGCAACTAGGAAACCTAATCCCCACACCTCTTGTGTGATACTAGTTTCTAATTGAGTCGATTCTCGTTTAACCTAGGTTTTCCAAAACCATTATAGGTTAACGACTTAAAGACTTCATTGAAATTCTGAAGCCATACCTAACTATTTTCTATGTAGTTGCGTGTTCTGATCTTACTTTGTTTTATCGTATTGAGTACTATCTTCTCTAAGATTTTCTCGAGATTTAATCTCCGATAGGTAATATAAAAAGTAATCACAAAGCTCTTCGTCTCATTCTTTTTGATTCCACAATATCTTGTTCCGCTATCATACGATTAAGTTATTGTGAGGTGATTGATATTACTAGGCTGTTCTTCGGAAATATAAGTACGGTGTATCAATTAGTTCATGTTCACCTTTATTTATCAAAAGACGGAACAAAAACTCATCGGTATTTCAGTGGTAGACAGATTTATCTATTCAAAATACTTTTCCGTGTGAGACAGATTTTTTTATCAAGTCTTCGAATTTGGGTCGTAGCAACTCTTAGTTGTGGGTGAGATCAGTCAAGGGAATCAACTGCGTAGAATCCTGCTGGGATTCAGAGGCATAAAGAACGCGACTGTACCTTAATCAGTGTGAGAATTGTTAGGGCTCAACTACATTCCAGTCCGAAGTTAACTTGGAGTAGGCTAGAGTCTGTAGCGGCTTAATATAGTGTGGTGTTCAAATCGGGACTAGGTCCCGGGGTTTTTCTGCATTTGCGGTTTCCTCGTTAACAAAATTTCTTGTGTCTGTGTTATTTTTTTTCCGCATTATATTTTCAATATAATTAAAATATCACAGGTTGTGCGTAGTTCAATCAATTAGATAATCTAACCTTTGGTTGTTGATATAAATTGATTGACACTTGAACATTGGTCTTTGGTACCGTTCAAGTTGTCTCTCACAATAATCAGGATCGTGGATTTCTATCTGTTTGATTTGCTGATTACATTGAGAAACAAAGATATAACTCTTGGATGTATTTTCCTTGATTGAGTTTGACTGTCTAGTTGATTCTCTTGGAAATATATTGGAGTTAGTCCATACAAATTGCCTAGACGAAATATTGGGTGTGGTTGTTAGACCACTTGTTTTTCACATTTAATTTCTGGTAACTAAAGCATATAAAACCAAAAACCTTGATTAAAAGATTATCAATTTATTTCAGCACGGAATCTCCTTGAGTACTAAGGAATATCTTTGAACAATAAAAGATAAGAGTTACCGTACGTATTCAAAGTATGTTGACATCTTTTCACTGTAAATCCTTATTCATATTTACATGGATTTACAATCTTGGAGTCGGTTACCCAACACTTCCAAACAAGTTTAGAATTGGTTCTCCAGTATTCCAAGATCACTATGTGATTGATCAAACATCAAGTCGCATACATGGGTTCAATCGGTTCTACCAATCACTAGGATCGGTTATACCTTAATATGGAAATACTTGTGATCGGTCACACAAGTTACCAGGACCAGTTACATCAGTTACCAGGATCGGTTACATCAATTACCAGAACCGGTGACCATATACTCATGGTATTGCTTGTGATCGGTCACACCAGTTAACAGGATCGGTTACACCAATTACCAGGACCGGTTACACCAATTATAAGGATCGATTACACACACTATGTGATCGGTCACACCAATTACAAATATCGATCATACCATCTCATGGTGATTACTTAGGCCAAGCACTATGGTGCCTTATTTCCCTTCCCTATCCCTCATATGTAGGGAAAAACTAAAAGATCCATCCACTATAATTTCCCATATCCCTACATAAGTAGGGATATCCCTTCCCTACTACTCAAAGTGGATCAGATCTGATCCCGCTTGTAGGGAAGGGAATTGACACGGAAACCGAGTTTCCGTGTAAAACTCTACTTTATGGATACTGAGTATCAGTGACTTTTTCCACGGAAACTGAGTATCCGTTTCTGGTTTTCCTAGTTTTACCCTAAAACTTTCCTTTTTCACTTTTTTTTTACCTATTATATCTCTTTTTTTAACTCTAAATTATCTATTTTACCTATATAAATATTCCAACGTAAAAAAAAAAAAAAAAAAAAAAGGATACTCAGTTTCCGTTTTGCACTATTCATATGGAAACTGAGTTTTCGTGTCATGTAGTGAAGGGATGAAAGGGAACCATAGTGAAGCTGCCTTCTCACCCATATCCCTTCCCTTTATTTGAGGGATAAGGAAGGGATGCCCTCTCCCATAGTTCTTGGCCTTAGGATCGGTTACACTAATTAATAAAAACTAGTTATACCAAATCATAAGTCAGGCATTATGATTAGTCATACCAAGATACATAACAAAGTTATGATCGGTTCTACAATCTCACACATATTGGTAATCCAAAGATTTGCAATGAATAGCCGTACCAATAATCCTAGTGATTTCCCTTTCGATTCATAAAACAAGTTCATGAATCTACTTCCTTTAAACAAATGTAAAACATTGTTTCCTAGGATGAAATCTTCACCATAACCCATTTACATAATCATAACAGTATATACAAGATTATGTCGATGTCATATCTACAAAGTTCAAATGATAAGCGTTATACTTCGTAGTCTAATTCCCTAATACTATGATCATACAAATATGACCATGTCACATCACTAGAGTATCATACAATATGTACAGTATATACAGCTTCGCAGTTATGTTTTCAATATAGCACGACTTGAAAGATACATTAGGAATGAAATAGTTCAAGTCAATATTACTAACCCCAAGAGGAAGGATGATGTTGTCGTTGTAGTTCGCTTCTTCTTCACATTCTTCAGGTCTTCGGAGTAATACTTGTATGTCTCAACATTCATAGACTTTCTAGTCTAACCTAAACGAAGTTGACTCTAATATACAATCAAGCGACTTTAGATGAGTTTTGAGTCACTAAAATATGACAACCAAACTTGACATACCAACGCTTGGTGAGTTCAACCGAGCTATGCTCTAACAATCTCCCCCTTTTTCAATTTTAGTGACAAAACTCTTTTTACATATGGATAAAAAAATTACAAGAATTCATTTTACACACGCTTGATTCCAAGTTTCAACAGCACAATAACCTGCATATATTCAATCAATAAATGTCGATGTTGACATTTGAATAACAAAGCTTATACTCCCCCTAAAGGCAAGCTAGGGTAGATATTCAATTCGAACATCTTTGTTATTCCCCTTTTGTAGTCAGAATTACTACACATCAATATGATATGTTTCTCCCCCTTAGTCAATGCTTTACTCTTTCATTAGATATAACGTTAAAGCACAATTGTCATTTCATTAGTGATTGCAAATCACTTGTATACTCCATATATTTCTCCCCATTTTTGTCATAAAATGACAAAGGTTCGATCAAATAAAGGACAAACCGAAAGGATCTTACAAATCTAAAAGACTTGTAAATAACCTATAAGAGTTAAGCACGAAGGTTTCTCATACCACTTTAGATAACCAATATTAAAACCGAAACTACAAGTAATTTAGTTTTAATATGTTAACAAGGAAACAATTTACCGAAGCAATTTTCCCTAATAGTTTAACAATTCGACTAAGAAACTTAATTCCCTTGTTAACCGATTGCAACATACAGTCGCTTATTTCGATAAGACCAAAATAAAGATCAGAATTAACTTTATTTTTCTCCTCGGGGTCTAATTATTCAGACAATAACTTAGACCTTTCTCTTTAGACAAGATAAACACTAGGTTAGTTAACTAGTTTTTCTTGTCAAGGCATTCGGTTAGACTTGAATAACCGAATCCTCCAATTTGGTAAGTCTAACTAAGATCAGAATTAACTTAGTTTCTCTTATCCAGAATCGATTTGGACTAAACAAATGATCCCGTATTTCGTTAAGCCATAAACAATAATACAAACCAAAATAAATTGACTTGCACAATTATTTTCTTAACCGGAAGCAATTGAAACAAAAATAGACATTATAGCACCGCAATTGCACCGAATTTCGTTAAGCAAAAACACTTGATACCCAACAATAAGAAGATACCAAACAATAAGCAAAATAAATTAACACAGTTTTCCTTAACCGGAAACAATTGAATCATACACACACACATCCATACACAATAATGGAATATCAATTGTACCAAAATTTCGTTAAGCAAAAGCAAAATATATGCAATATAAATAGGCTTTTCTTAAACAGGAAAATGATTAACTAACAAATTCGTTACCTCAGATTCCACAGCCTCTTCTCCCCAGAAAGATATATCATTAAGTGCAAGTTCAAGTAAGAACTCTCCCCAGTATGTTGTCATCCTCTCGCAAAAACAAAAGAACAACAAAAAGACTAACCTTTACCAGAGAAAGGTTGAAACGGTTTTAACTAATGCGTGTCAATAGCAAAAGTTGAAAACCCGAATCACATATGTTTATGCTAAACACAACTCATGTAAACATAAATTGATTCAATATATTGTGACTTTTTACATATGAGTTTCAATCGGAACACCTTATGATCCTTTGATAAAGCCTACCAATATGGGCTAGAACTTAATCCCGTTAAATCAAAAATCCACACAAACCATAAGGGTTACATCATATGAGATCGAAATATAAATTTAATGAAACCAACAGTTATCTCATATATCTAGAGTACTCATATGTATACCAAATATTTAGTTTATAAAACATACAAACATTAGTATATGCGACTTACATATGAGGTACACCATCACAACTTTCTTATAATTTTGATATAGCAATAACGAAGATATGATCCAAAGACGGGATATACTCAAAAGTCACTAACCATAAGGAAGTGAGCCAATATATGAGACTGAAACACAATGGTTTATCTCATAAACTCAAATGCAATACAATATTCAACATAAAATCAAGTATTGCAATTACCTCAATATTGTAGGAAATTGAATTACAAAAATAACACAAAAAGAATGAGGTTATTCCGAGTTCGGACGAAGAAGTTATGGGCAAAACAGTTTTACACTCCTTCGTATGGACTAATCACACGAATCACTAGGATCGGTTACGGTGATTATTTGTGACCGGTCATACCAATCACCAGGACCGGTTACAACATGAATCCATACACGAAACTTTTTTAGACATAACTTTTGCATACGATGTCCGAATTGAGTGATTTTTGGCTCGTTTTAACCGTATAAACAAGAGCTACACATATATGACCTGTATATATCAACACCATAAACTAAAAATGACCATTTCTATGAAAAGCTCAATTATGTATAGAAAAGGTATGAGTATAGAAGAGAAAAATCTCCCTGAAGATGTTAAATAGTCATATAACAACTGAGAGGTCATGTGCTCAGTTTCATGTGCTACCTCAACTTCATAGATTGAGCACAAAGGTGATCATGCACATTCCAACACAACTAGGTTGTGTTTATTTGAGCATTGTCTTCTTCGTCACAAGGGACTAAGACAGAATCACTCTTGATCTCTTACTTGGTTTGCTTACTCTTGTTCCGTCTTTTTTTTTATTCTTTGACTTGTGATGAAGAGTGTCATTATCACAACATTCATTCGTACAAGAGACTTTAGACATCATGATGTCTTTCTTGATTGTTTCTTTTGGCAGAAATTATTTCCTTCTCTTTCTTCTGAAAATGTTCTTCATGTAAACAAAGACTGCTTCGACATGAGTGAGGAGGAACCTTTTTACAGAAGTGATTATCAACTCTTTCTTCTGATTCTTTTGAGTTGATTTTATAAGTTTGGGGTATGTTCTATCTTTCTACTGAGGAATGTTCTTTCTGTTTTTTAAGACAAGAAACTTCTTTTAATACTTTTATCACAGTATTTTGAAGAAGTATAAGTTTCCTGTCAAGTAACTGAAATTTGTATTCCTTAAGATATTTTTCACGGAATCGGTTCAAAGTTTCCTTTGGAAAAGATTTCGTTTGATCATCACTAGTTGTAGAAGATGGTTCTCCATCCTCTTATGACTTGATGTAGTTGGGCAAACTCCCATCATGATCTGTTTCAGACGTGATCAAACAAGTCTTGTTATCACGATCTGTAAAAGTCGAGCAAGGACTTTTGTTTTCCTCATCAGAAGAAATTATAACAGAATCATTAGTCAGAGTCATAGGATGAATCTCTTGTTTTTTAGTAAGAGATTTTCCAAGAGCTTCTACTTTGACAATGAGATCCATATTCTCTTTGGATATAATATTTAATTGAATGTCTTTTTTCCTGATCTCTTTCTTAAGAAGATTTGACCCTGTCTTTAATATTAACATCCTTGTAGAAAGAGATCTTATAGGCTTTAGGAGTTTTGCCAACTCTTTATCAGCATCTTCTTTTCTATCAGAGATAGACTCAGATGTACTCTTAACTTTTATAACTCCTGGATCATGAGTTAACGAAGGAGTAACATCCTCAACTTTTGAGTATTCATACTCTTGCATAACGTTAACTGAATCAGATATAGATTCAATTCTTATAGGTTGGATCGCACTAAACACAGATTGTTAGATCTTTTCGTGTTTGCCTGCTCTGATACCAATTAAAAAGACGAGGGTACCCAAATACACCACAATCTTTAAAATATCCACCTATAAGTCCTCTTACCGAAAGTGATCGTCTATGGACAAAGTCGAGACAATGCAACAAATCGGTGTTCACACTTTGAGTGATTGTCTATATATACGAGATCGAGACAATATGACTACCAAAGTGTGATACTTGATAATAGGTCCGGACTTAACCAAACTCTATAGGATCACTATCAAGTATGTACGGAGTTAACGTTTGTGTAATTTACTTTAAATTATATAAACAAATATAATTGTGAAAAATAAAAGTAAATCATACAGCAAGATTTTGTTAACGAGGAAAACTTCAAATGCAGAAAAACCCCAGGACCTAGTCTAGAGTTGAATACTCTAAGAATTGAGCCGCTATACAAAATCTACACCAATTTCGTATAGTTGAGACCAAACAACTACCCCTAGTTCACTTAGTTTCCTCAGTATCCATGCGCTTCCGACTTCGATGAGTGCACGCACTGGAACAATTCCTTTGGATCGTATGCCAAACAGTAAAGGAACAACAAATCTATTTGGTAACAACTCTTTCCATTCTTTCAAGATAAAGATATCTCAAGTCATATGCAAAGGCTCTTCCATTTAATCTAATAAACTCATTTGCCTGGTTAGATCAATCTATCCAATAACTACCAAAGTAGTCAAGTTTAGATTCGTAATCAATCGATATAGAATCCAATAAGAAACTATAAAGTGATGCCGATCTCACGCAACTAATCAATCGAATAAATCCGATTCTAGTTGGATCCCATCCGATCAAGGTTTGTGCACACCCAGAGATAAGAGAACCAAATAAGAAATCTTCTTTGTCTTCAAATCTTCTTTAATCTTCAATAAACACCTTCACAACACCACTTGAATCTCTTGTGATCAATCACACACAGAATGGAGTCTATTAACAATGGATTATCACAAGATGTCTTTAGATCTACAAACAGTTCTAAAGATCCCGTCGATACTTTGATCTAGTTTGAGTGAATCTTATATCAGAAGAGAAGATTCTCAAGAATACACAAACTAGGTGCAATCAAAGTTTCAACAACCGTTAGTCAATCAAATCAATTGAAAACTAATAACACTACAATTATCTAGTTTCCCACCAACGATACTCGAAGAGCTTCTTGATCCCACAGAATACTTTAAACGGTCGGTCGTAAGAGATTTCACCTAATTAGGATACTTTCCTCTCCGATTAGACGACTCCACCAGAAACAACAAAAAGATGAAGTTTGCCTGGCTCTTAGGATAGTTTGCTAGAAATGCAAACTTAAGTATTTATAGACCAAGGATGTTAGGACACCAAGGAATTTCCAAAACTCAAAATATTCTCAAGATATGCAATGAATAGCAAAATTCGGTTTTCCTAATTCCAATAAATGCTTGTCCAAAATTTCCGAAATCTTTCAATAAAAAATCTCCAATTAGTAAATGCACATAACTAATTTATACTCTCTAGAGATATGCATTTAATCGCTGGTAATTAAAGCATATAAAACCAAAAACCTTAATTAAAAGATTCTCAATTTATTTCGACACAGGATCTCCTTGAGTAATAAGGAATATCTTTGAACATTAAAAGATAAGAGTTATTGTACGTGTTCAAAGTATGTTGACATCTTTTCACTGTAAACTCTTATTCATATTTACATGGATTTACAATCTTGGAGTCGGTTATACCACACTTCCAAACAAGTTTAGAATTGGTTCTCTTGTATTCCAAGATCACTATGTGATTGATCAAATATCAAGTCACACACATGGGTTCAATCAATTCTACCAATCATTAGGATCGATTATACCTTAATATGGAAATACTTGTGATCGGTCACACAAGTTACCAGGACCGGTTACATCAGTTACCAGGATTGGTTACATCAATTACCAGGACCGGTTACCATATACTCATGGTATTGCTTGTGATCGGTCACACCAGTTACCAGGATCGGTTACACTAATTACCAGGACCGGTTACACCAATTAAAAGGATCGATTACACACACTATGTGATCGGTCACACAAATTACAAATATCGATCATACCATCTCATGGTGATTACTTAGTATCGGTTACACTAATTAATAAAAACTAGTCATACTAAATCATAAGTCAGGCATTGTGATTAGTCATACCAAGATACATAGCAAGTTATGATCGGTTCTACCATCTCACATATATTGGTAATCCAAAGATTTGCAATGAATAGCCATACCAATAAGCATAGCGATTTCCCTTTCTATTCATAAAATAAGTTCATGAATGTACTTCATTTAAACAAATGTAAAACATTGTTTCCTAGGATGAAATCTTCACCATAACCCATTTACATAATCATAACAGTATATACAAGATTATGTCGATGTCATATCTACGAAGTTCAAAAGATAAGCGTTATACTTCGTAGTCTAATTCCCTAATACTATGATCATACAAATATGACCATTTCACATCACTAGTGTATCATACAATATGTACAGTATATACAGCTTCGAAGTTATGTTTTCAATATAGCACGACTTGAAAGATACGTTAGGAATGACAGTTCAAGTCAATATTAATAACCTCAAGAGGAAGGATGATGTTGACGTTGTAGTTCGCTTCTTCTTCACATTCTTCGGGTCTTCGGAGTAATACTTGTATGTCTCAACATTCATAGACTTTCTAGACTAACCTAAACGAAGTTGACTCTAGTATACAATCAAGCGACTTTAGATGAGTTTTTAGTCACTAAAATATGACAACCAAACTTGACATAGCAACGCTTGGTGAGTTCAACCGAGATATGCTCTAACAGTGTTCATATGGTTAACTTCAGTTAACTATTGTTGAGCCAACTAGGTATACACGTTTAGGTACGGTTACCCATATCTAAATGAAGGTATATTTCATTTGTGTGTAACAAGCTAAGACCATCCAACGGTGGAGAGATATTGCTTTGGTTTTAAGCAAACTTAGCTTGAATCTTAAATCAGGATTTCATCTAACGATGAATATTGAATGCTTTGTTTCTAAGATAACTTAGCTTTGATTGTAAGCAAACCCTGATTTGAAAGACTATATAAGGGATAACTCTAGCAACTGGAAAACCTAATCCCGACACTTTCCTGTGTCCTAGTTGCGACTAGAGTCGATTCTCCTTTAATCTAGGTTTTTCCAAAACCATTACAGGTTAACGACTTGAAAACTTCATTTGGGATTCGTGAAGCCAGACCCAACTATTTTCTCTGTAGTTGCGTATCCTGATCTTACTTTGTTCTATCGTATTGAATACTATCTTTTCTAAGATTTTCTCGAGATTTAATCTCCGATAGGTAAGATAAAAAGTAATCACAAAGCTCTTCGTCTCATTCTTTGTGATTCCACAATAACTTCTTCTACTACCTTATACGTAAGTTATTGTGAGACTTGGTTAGGGCTCAACTACATTCAAGTCCGAAGTTAACTTATAGTAGGCTAGTGTCTGTAGCGGCTTAATTCAGTGTGGTGTTAAAATTTGGACTAGGTCCCGGGGGTTTTCTGCATTTGCGGTTTCCTCGTTAACAAAATTTCTGGTGTCTGTGTTATTTATTTCCCGCATTATATTTTTATACAATTGAAATATCACAGGTTGTGCGTAGTTCAATCAATTGGTAAATCCGACCTTTGGTTGTTGGATATAAATTGATTGACACTTGGACATTGGTCTTATCAATCAGGCTCAAAGATTTCTATCTGTTTGATTTGCTGATTGATTTGAGAAAAAGAGATATAAATCCGTGATATCTTTCTTGGTTTAGCTCGCTTTATAAGTTGGTGCTCTCAGAATAACATTGGAGTTAGTCCATACAGATTGCCAAACGAAATATTGGGTATGGTCTTTATACCCCCGCTTTTTCAACTCTAATAATTAATCCGCTATACAAATGTTGATGGTGGTTTTTAGTTCAGGGCTAAAATTGTAAAACCCTGTATTTAATCCGTTGTCGCTTTGCAAAGAGGATGAGCCATTTATAAGTGACGAGTGCTCAAACCTCTCAACTTACATATGTATTGAGCATTTAATGCGCTGTCATCCTTCAAAGGAATAAATGCCATTTGAGAGTGATGAGTGCATAAACCTCTTCGCTCATAGATATATTGAGCAATTCAATATATATATATATAAATGTTGATGGTGGTTTTTAGTTCAAGGCTAAAATCATAAAACCTTGTATTTAATGCGATCTCATCCTGCAAAGGAACAAAGCCATTTGAAAGTGATGAGTGCATAAACCTTTTCACTTACATATGTATTGAGCAATTCAACATATTTACGAAATTTATCCAGAATGGTGCGTGAAGCAACAATCCCAGATATTCTGTAAATTTTAACATATTGTATTATTCACGAATGCATGACCTGCCTGGTATTTTCCTATGCTATGTTCCCCGCCGAACTCTCAATATTGGCATGACATGACGATTAATGTTCACTTGCAGCGGAGTAGCATAAATCTTCCGAAGTGTGAGTATTGAGACCTGCATGAAAACACTCACGTAGGCTACACCACTCTCTGATAAAGAGATCAGCGTGTTTACATACTTTTTAATTAAAACATAGGTGATCGCGTTGTTGAAAAAAAGCTCAAACGAGCCAAGACCGACCATAACGGTCTCAAATTCATCAGATCCGTCAAACTTAGCTAGCCTAGTTGGACGGTCTAGATCTTCCCTCGAATGATAAAAAGGGTACTGGCGTGTTCACCAGCGACCCAACTACATCCTTGGTCAATCGACTTGTCCATAGAAAACCAGGAGCGCATTGAATCGTTTGCCCAAAGTAGGGTGAACGCCATGCTTGAAAACCCTAGTTTGCGTTGCGACGACACACTACTGTCGCAAATCGATCACAACCATCCATCTTCTCCATCCACATTGAGTGGCTTAGATCCAATTTAAGACGATCAAAGAGGCGCCAACATGATCGTCGGCGGCTCATCTCCATCACCAGCTGATCGAATTACATGCGGCGATCAAGAAGCACGTCGAATCGCTTTCCCAAAGTAGGGTGATCGCGCGCTTATAAAACCCTAAATTAAATAAGCGGCATTGCGCAACTGTCGCAAATCGATCACGGCTGTCCCTCTTCGCCGGCCTAGATCTAATTTCAGGAGACCAACGAGATGCTTGCACACTCACCGGCAACCCATCTGTGCATATACCTAATCGGCCTGTCCAAATTAGTGGAAAACGCCATAAATCATTTGGCCTAATGGTAGGGTGGCCGCACGGCTTCAAACCCTAAAATACAATCAACGGCAGCATACAACTGCCGCAAATCATCTCGTCCGTCCAACTTCGCTAGCCTGGTCTGACGGTTTAGATCGGATTCTAGATGGCCAACAGGATGACGCCATGATCACCGACTACCCCTCCTCCACAAAGAGCGATCGACCAAGTGGTAGCTCACCTATAGGGTTCTCAAACGATCGCCCAAAGGTGACCGGTCATGCTACTTTTCAAAGACATTCTACTCGCGACTAATTTGGATGAACTCTAAAACAACGATGATTCCTGCACATCGATTGTTTTCAGTAGTTTGTTTAAAAGCGATGTTTCATGTGCATCAATTATAAACGATGCTTTATGAATATTGATCTCACAAATAATTTTATTGTTTGACCTAAAAGCACTATGTGCTACTTTAAGCGGCAAGTTTCACGACTTGACCCATTCACTCGAGACATCAAACATGTCACAAACTGGGGTATGCTTACTGGGGTATTGGTCTGGCGGTTTACAATGTACGGCGTGCAACGCCCCCATTACGAGAAAGTGTCAGGAAAGTACGGACGGTTAAGCAATGAGGGAGTAGTTGGTGAAAGGGTGACCGGTCTTCCCACATAATTGAAACGTGATGGTCACCACCTTTTGCATAACCCCACTTCTCTATTATTTGACTGCCTCCACTTCGTATGAGATCATGGGTGCGCTCAATGACTTGTATAAATAGGGTTTCAACCTATTTTCAAAAGAACAGAAGTGTTATTAACACAAGTATCTAGAAAACACCAAGAACTGATAGCTTACGTTCTGCAAGCCAGTTCCACATTCTGATACAAGTCATAAAACATCCACACCTTCATAATTCAACATTTTGATCTCAAACACCTTCTTCGCTTCCCTCCCTAAGATCAACCCTTCTCCTTCACTTTGTGACCGAATTGAATCTGGAACGGCCATTTCTTGGTTTAGGCCAGAGTCTTACAGATTGATCTTTCAAATCTAAAAGTACTCCCGTGCAGTGCATTTGTTTAGGGTTTGAATTCGTTTCTCATCAACACACCCAAATTTACCAAAACCAGCAGAATCAGTTTTTACCCCAAAACAACTGGCAACCACAATGGGAGATTAATCTCTCGGTTGCAAGATCAATTTTCAATTTCCTAAATTTCTCAAGATGGTTGATCTTAGGAATGGTTCAGAAACCCTCAATCCCAACTTTACTTCCCCGAGCACTGACAATACTTCACATGTTATTCCTGAATCCGTTCTTCCATTTAAAACCCTTGTCATGGCTATGGAGTCTAAATATTTAACAACTATTCACGATTTGATGAAAATCCTGAATGATATTGTCAGGGATCAAGCTATTATTGTCAAGACGCAAGACGAAGTATTTACGCTTTTGAAATACCTCACGAATCAACTATCGAAGGGACCAACACGTATTCATTCTGGAGGAAACGCCATTAACAATTAATTTTGGACCAATACTGATGATCAAGAGATGTTTTTTCAAGCTTGGAAAGAAAACTCGTGGGATTTGTCACGTTCTCATCAGATTCCTCGTAATGAAAAGATGATTTCATTAGGTGCGTCCTTCCTGGAAAGTATCAATTCCCATATTGCATCAGAAGCTACTAAAAGATCCGCTGCTGCTTTACTCAGTCGATCTGGACCGTCCCAGAATGAGGAAGCTCGTAAAGATATTCAGGAGAGTAGGCGTCCTTCCAATAAAAGATCCAACCTCCAGTCAATCGCTAGTGAAAGAGGAAAGAAAAAATCTCCAGCAGCGGAACAACAACTCAAACGCGTGGCACCAGCGCAACAACAAGAAACTGGAGGTGCTGCTCCAAACTTCCCGTTCCCGATCAAGGAAGTAATTGAACTCCTGGAAATATGGGTTCAAGATGATGCCATCAAACTACCTCCTATCAGGCGCCCACCAATTGAGGAAGAAATGGCAAATCCTAAATATTGTCATTACCACAGGTTCGTCAGTCATCCAACCAATGAATGCAACAAATTGAAGCGCATTTTCAAAGAAAATTTAGATGCAGGGGAACTTCAATTATGCACTGAAGGAGTTCGCAGAGATCCTCTTCCCATCAGGAGATGCATGATTTCTGGGGACTCCGTCCACAAAACTGTATAATCTATGATGGAGCATTTATGTGAAATCCTGTATTTCTCTAAGGCGCAGCATCAATACATATTTGCATCCCTCAACCGTGTTGTATCAGGTAAGCATTTGTTTCCATTCAAAGAAGTCGCTTCCAAACCCCGATCTTTCCTTAAAAGCACGACTGATAGATGCAACTGGGGACTCCTAACCACCACTCACTTGAAGGATGTCGAGTTCGACAGCACACTGATTGACGCGACCTCTGATTTCAACATTGTCACCATCAAGACTCTAAGAGCTGCAAAGATTTCAAAGAAGGGAGCTGTTCACTACCCAACCATAATCAAAAATTCAGAAGGAGAAGCCAGAGATGCTTACGGGTACACTAATCTTGAAATCAAGGTGGGAGATGCTCTAACACATGCTAAATTTCATATAGTTAAAGAGTACCCTAATTATGATATGGTCCTTGGGAGCTCATGTATACACGACAACAAGGCGAAGCTAGGAGTATGTCCTTTGCCGGTGTCTATACCTGAAAGGATCGCCAACAGACCATCCAATCCTGAGAACTACTTGTTGCCGTATCAACAACTCGCAAATGTGACGCAACTTCCTGAAGAGAGTCCGTCAGCATTCGTTCGGAGATTCTGGGCACAAGTAAGTCTCATCGAACAACCCTTTTTGCAACCAGTCACTTCTCCTCCCATCAAAACTTGGGGACTCGATCTGATTATCAACCCAGCCGTTACAAGGAGATGTGAATGGGATGCTGGTCCTTTCAAGTATTTTATCAAGAGTTTAGAAGTTGTCATAGTTAAAGATAAGGAATCTAGGAAAGTAATGGCGCAACGCCAAAAACCCATTCCAAGTTTGAGATATGGTAGTTGTGGCTCAGCCTGCTCTGTCCGATTCCACAGGAAGGGAAGACAAGCCATACCTAGTGGCGGAAATTATTTTGGGAGGTTACTGCAGGCTCATCAATATTGTCAAGCTAGAAGGCGTAGTAATACACGCCCGATGGATCAAACCCTTCAATACCTAAGATGTCGCGCTGCCCTCTCCTCCAAAATTCCTTTTAGTGTTTCCTTTAGCAATTTCCCTTTTCATGCAATATTTGTAATTCCTCCAAAATGATTGCACTGCTTGCATTCATAATTAGGGTTTTAATTTGTCAGTTAATCAAGTATCATTTCCCTTTTAGAAATCCCTTTACTCCTGAATCATCTCAAGGAAAAGTCGAGTAAACCCAAACCCTCACAAAATCATTACCCATTAATTCGAAACCATAAAAAATAGAACCATGCAAGAGATGTCTCATATCTTTCAAAATACCGAAGAGGGGAATATGTAAAGGAAAAGAAAGCACAAGATCATCAAGCAGCGGCACATTCTTTCTGGAGCAAGCATCTTTTGCATCAGAAGAGCAGCCTGCTTCAACCTTCGCCTGACGAGATTTCTAGAAGAAGTTTTGTTGTCTGCAGTTTTCCGGATTTTGGGAATCCCCTTCATGGAACCAAGAATCAATGAATTTGAAGTCAGCACACATAACACTCCTTGGTTACAACTACTTCTTCAGAAACGGCGCATCAAATCACATTACACGCGTCATTAATTGGAGATGAAGCCTCCTCACCTAACAAGCCTGGCTTTTGGATTTCTTAATTCGTGACAATGCGTCCATGCTTTTACATGCCTAGCCGGCACGCCACAAATATTCAAGAAGCATGTAGTCTGCACCCGGGATTATCAAACAGAAGAATGGGAAGAACTCGTTTTTTGAAATCAAGGGTTAATGGCGCCCACACTGGCGTTCTCTTCAGAAGCCGCTTCAACGTTCTCTCCAGAAGCCGCCTCAACGTTCTATCAAAAAGCCGCTTCAATGTCCTCTTCATAAGCCGAAGCCGCTTCAACGCCTCAGCAGATCTATCAAATGAAGAATCCAAAAGATTGCCTCCTTCATCAATTCGTCAACCACCTTACCAGCAAATGCAATAGAAGTACATCTTCAGGAGAAAATGGGCTCAGGATAATTACACTTGGGGACTACCAGCACGGGATGTCTTCACGTCCCTCCACTAGGTTACTTTTGATATCAGTATCACCACTGTCAAAGCTTTACGAGCTGTAGTAATTTCTCAACATGAAGCTATACACGTGCATCAAAAACTCCAAAAGTACGCCGCAGAGATATTTTCACATATCTGGCCACGCCATCGGATCTAGCACGCATCTACAACCCATTCCGTACTATGATCCAAGATTCAGAAGATAGTTCAAAGGGTGTATACGCAGTCCTTGAAGACTTGGTAGCAGCACATCGGAAACGGAACGCATCTCAGCTGGTCGACTCCACCCAATGGCTCAGAAAGATTTTGCCTATACAAGCATCCCAAGCATATCGTCATAAAAAAGGAAAGAACGAGCCTATGAGATAAAGAGTCAGAATGAACCCAATTTCATTCCAGTCAATACGCAGGAGTTTAAAGAACATTTTAGTTGCGACTCAGCGGTACAGACACCAAACAACTTAAAGTCAGAGCCTCTTGCGATTGGGCGCAATGGAGTTTAGCAAATTTCGAAATCTACTTGGAGGCAATTGACGTATGATAGGAGGACGATCACTGCGTGCTTTGATACATCGTTAAACATGTCTTGCTCAAATACCTAGCCGGCCTCTATCCTGGTAACATCTGTCTACCTTTCCTCATAAGTTTTATCTGTATTTGTCACCATCTAGTGTTTATCCTGCAACAATGTAACTGTTACGTACTAAGCATGGGACTTAATGTTGATGGTGGTTTTTAGTTCATGGCTAAAATTGTAAAACCCTGTAGTTAATGCGCTGTCGCTCTGCAAAAAGAATGAGCCATTTATAAGTGATGAGTGCTCAAACCTCTCAACTTACATATGTATTGAGCAATTCAGTATATTTAATGCACTATCATCCTGCAAAGGAATAAAGGACATTTAAGAGTGATGAGTACATAAACCTCTTCGCTCATAGATATATTGAGCAATTCAATATATTTGTATATATATATATATAAATGTTGATGGTGGTTTTTAGTTTAAGGCTAAAATCGTAAAACCCTGTATTTAATGCGCTGTCATCCTGCAAAGGAACAAAGCCATTTGAAAGTGATGAGTGCAAAAACCTTTTCACTTACATATGTATTGAGCAATTCAACATATTTACGAAATTTATCCAGAATGGTGCATGAAGCAACAATCCCAGATTTTCTGTAAATTTTAACCTATTTTATTATTCACTAATGCATGACTTGCCTGGTATTTTCCTATGCTATGTTTCCATCCGAACTCTCAATATTGGCATGACATGACGATTAATGTTCACTCGCAGCGGAGTAGCATGAATCTCCCGAAGTGTGAGTATTGAGACCTGCATGAAAACACTCACGTAGGCTACACCACTCTCTGATAAAGACATTAGCGTGTTTACACACTTTTTAATTAAAAGTTAGCGCGATCGAACGCGTTTAAATTCCTTAAGGAAAATCTAGACTATCCATATCAGTCTTAAGAAACGATCACGGCCACACGATTTGGCCACACAATTCAACAAGCCTAGCCTACTCCTAGTGGAACTAGGTGATCGTCATGATAAACACCAGCGGGCCCACTAACATCCCGACCGGTCAAAATCCCTTTAGCTCATCCGCTACACCCTTGAATGCTCAACAAAACATAGGTGATCGCGTTGTTAAAAAAGAGCTCAAACGAGCCAAGACCGACCATAACGGTCTCAAATTCATCACATCCGTCAAACTTATCTAGTCTAGTTGGACGGTCTAGATCTTCCCTCGAATGATAAAAAAGGGTACTGGCGTGTTCACCAGCGACCCAACTACATCCTTGGTCAATCGACTTGTCCACGGCAAACCAGGAGCGCATTTAATCGCTTGCCCAAAGTATGGTGAACGCGCTGTTTAAAAACCCTAGTTTGCGTTGCGACGACACACTAATGTCGCTAATCGATCACAACCATCCATCTTCGCCAGCCACATTGAGTGGCTTAGATCAAATTTCATACGATCAAAGAGGCGCCAACATGATCGTCGGCGGCTCATCTCCATCCCCAGCTGATCGAATTACATGCGGCGATCCAGAAGCACATCTAACCGCTTGCCCAAAGTAGGGCAATCGCGCGCTTATAAAACCCTAAATTGAATAAGCGGTGTTACACAACTATCGCAAATCGATCATGGCCGTCCATCTTCGCCAGCCTAGTCGGACGGCCTAGATCTAATTTCAGGAGACCAACGAGATGCTTGCACACTCACCGGAAACCCATCTGTGCATATACCTAATCGGCCTGTCCAAATCAGTGGCAAACGCCACAAATCGTCTGACCCAATGGTAGGGTGGCCGCACGGCTTCAAACCCTAAAATACAATCAATGGCAGCATACAATTGCCGCAAATCATCTCGTCCGTCCAACTTCGCTAGCCTGGTCGAACGGTTTAGATCGGATTCTAGATGGCCAACAGGGTGACGCCGTGATCACCGACCACCCCTCCTTCTCAGGGAGCGATCGACCAAGTGGTAGCTGATTTGATTTTGAAGTTGTAGTAAAATTGATTCGAACTCTAAGACTTGTGAAGATTCGATTTTTTAAATTTAATAAAAATATACAATAATATTACAAATGGTGCAAGAGGTACTGGAACTAAGGATTCGGCCAATCTTCATAACATAAGGTTCAATTATTTATTCTCAACAATTTTAGCTCAAGAAATGTAAACATGGACTCTTATTCTTGCCAAGGTAGATTCTAAAAACATTAGTTATAAATCGTAAGCATGGGACATCAAACATCTAAGCAAGCATGACCCATCTAATAAAATAATAACTAATTAATCAAAATCATATTTCAATTAATATTAGTGCAAAAGTCATAAAAAAGAATAAAATAAATTTACCCATGTATGAAGTTCGGCCTCCTCCGTCGTCCCAGTGTTGGGGTTTAGCTCCTCATATTATAGACACTCTCAAAATATTTTTTATTTGCTCAAAAAGTGTTTACAATGGTGAAAATGGAGAAAATAGTGAAAAACAGGATTTTGTGACGCATGAAAAGCGTCACAAAATGAACGATATAATAAAAGTGTTGTAGTCACTATTCCGAAGTCGCTGGAAAAGTGCTACCCACTTCCGTAAATATTCGACAGTTTTCAGCGACTGTCTTCAGCAGGTGTTGTTCTTCGTGTTCTTGATGTTCATCAGCAACAGCAGCAGCAGAACCCGAGTTTCTGCAACTCGTGATTTCTCGCTCCTGAGCTCTCCTCAGCTCCCCAAACTCTCCACACCCCTTCTATATGACCTGGGTAATCTATTTATACCCGAAAGATGCATCGAATCTCCTTCATAACTTCAAAAAATCTTCTCTTTATTATTTTTATTCTCACGGCAATAATTTCCTGTTTTAGCTTCTCCACGCGTTTGCAGCTGGATTAATCTCCAAATATAACTTATTTACGCTCCAAACTGTTGCTCTAGTCATCATACACATTCAGAACACGTTCAAATTCTCCAAAACTCATGCAATCCCGTGAAATATTTCTCTCATGCACGTGCTGCCCGGTTTTGCTCCATGACACGATTCAGCCAATTCTAATCCAAACGAACACCCATACCAGCTTTCTATAGTCATATCATGTCTACGCACTAAGTTTCTGGGATTGAATCTCACTAAATCACATTCAAACATCCGATCGAAATTCTGCCAGAGAAGAAATGGTTTTCCCGCCAAAATTTATTTTTTGAATTTGAGAAGAAGATGTCCTCCCCCTAATCCTGCACGGGTGTCCCTTTAGCACTTGTCTTATGGGGTGCAAATCACCACTTTTCAAGCCAATTTTGCCGCAAGAGCTTATTCCCTAGAAAAGACTTAAAACAACTTTATTAGAAATAAAATGAGTCCTAGATAATGTAGTTATGGGTGAAAATGCGTCACACTTACGTGCTTATCAGTATCTCACCCATAAGGTTCTCAAACGATCGCCCAAAGGTGACCGGTCATGCAACTTTTCTAAGACATTCAACTCGCGACTAATTTGGAAGAACTCTAAAACAACGATGCTTCCTGCACATCGATTGTTTTCAGCAGTTTGTTTAAAAGCGATGCTTCATGTGCATCAATTATAAACGATGCTTTATGAATATTGATCTCACAAATAATTTTATTATTTGACCTAAAAGCACTATGTGCTACTTTAAGCGGCAAGTTTCACGACTTGACCCATTCACTCGAGATATCAAACATGTCACAAACTAGGGGATGCTTACTGGGGTATTGGTCTGGCGGTTTACAGCATGCGGCGTGCAACGCGCCCATAATGGAAACGTGATGGTCACCACCTTTTGCATAACCCCACTTCTCCATTATTTGATTGCCTCCACTTCCTACGAGATCAGGGGTGCGCTCAATGACTTGTATAAATACGTTTTCAACCTATTTTCAAAAGAACAAAAGTGTTATTAACACAAGTATCTAGAAAACACCAAGAACTGATAGCTTACGTTCTGCAAGCCAGTTCCACATTCTGATACAAGTCATAAAACAACCACACCTTCATAATTCAACATTTTGATCTCAAACACCTTCTTCTCTTCCCTCCCTAAGATCAACCCTTCTCCTTCACTTTGTGACCGAATTGAATCTGGAACGACCATTTCTTGGTTTAGGCAAGAGTCTTACAGATTGATCTCTCGAATCTAAAAGTACTCCCGTGCAGTGCATTTGTTTAGAGTTTGAATTCGTTTCTCATCAACACACCCAAATTTACCAACACCAGCAGAATCAGTTTTACCCCAAAACAACAAAATCTAAACTAACTTCGTATAATATAGACCAAGCAGACTACCCCTAGATACTTGGTTCCCTCAGTATCCCTGCGCCTTCGACTTCTAGAGTCACGCACGTTAATAGCAAGTCCTTTGGATCGTATTCCAAACATCAAAGGAATAATTTGTTTGGTAACCACTCTAATCAATCTTTGATACAAGATATAGATGAGTTGTTGACAAAGGCTCTTCCGTTTAATCTAATAAACTCCTTTGTCTGGTTAGATCAATCTAACTTTAACTACCGAAATAGTCAAGTATATATTCACACTCAATCAAAATAAATCTCAAAGATATATATTGAGAATGTCGATCTCACGCAACTAATCAATCGAATAAATATTATTCTAGTTGGATCCAATCCAATCAAGGTTTGTGCACACAATTCACAAGACACGAAAACCAATAAGAAATCTTCTTCGTCTTCAAATCTTCTTTTAATCTTCAATAACCTGCACAACACCACTTGAATCTCTTGTAATCAATCACACACAGAACGGAGTCTGTTAACAATGGATTATCACAAGATGTCTCTAGATCTAACAACAGTTCTAAAGATCACGTCGACACTTTGATATAGTCTGAGTGAATCTTGTATCATAAGACAAGATTCTCAATAATAAACAAACTAGGTGCAATCAAAGTTTCAACAACCGTTAGTCAATCAAATTAATCGAAAACTAATAACACTTCAATTATCTAGTTCCCAACCAACGGTACTCGTAGAGCTTCTTGATTCCGCAGAAGTCTTTAAACGAGCGATCGTAAGAGATTTCACAAAATTAGGATACTTTCCTCTCCGAATAGACGGCTCCACCAGAAACAACAAGAAATGAAGTTTTCCTGGCTCTTAGGATGGCTTGCTAGAAAAACAAACTTAAGTATGTATATACCAAGGATGTTTGGACACCAATAAATTTCCAAAACCGAAAGTATTCTCAAGATACGCAATGAATGGCAAAATTTGGTTTTCATAATTCCAATAAATGCTTGTCCAATATTTCTGAAATCTCTCAATAGAAAATCTCCAATTAGTAAATGCACATTACTAATTTTTATTCTCTAGAGATATGTATTTAATTGCTGGTAATTAAAGCATATAAAACAAAAAACCTTAATTAAAAGATTCTTAATTTATTTCGGCACAGGATCACCTTGAGTACTAAGGAATATATTTGAATAATAAATGATAAGAGTTATTGTATGTGTTCAAAGTATGTTGACATCTTTTCACTGCAAATACTTATTTCATATTTACATGGATTTTCATTCTTGGAATCGGTTATACCACACTTCCAAACAAGTTTAGAATTGGTTCACCTGTTTTCCAAGACTACTATGTGATTGATCAGATACCAAATCACATACATGGGTTCAATCGATTCTACCAATCACTAAGATCGGTTATACCTAATTATGGAAATACTTGTGATCAGTCACACCAGTCACTAGGATCGGTTACACCAGTTACAAGGATCGGTTCCATATACACATGGTATTACTTATGATCGGTCAAACCAGTTACCAGGACCGGTTGCACCAGTTACAAGGATCGGTTACACATACTCATGATCGGTCACACCAATTACTAGGATCGGTCACACCAATTACAAGGATCGATCATACCATCACATGGTGATTACTTAGGATCGGTTACACCAATTAATAAAAACCAGTCATACCAAATCGTAAGTCAGGCATTGTGATTAGTTATACCAAGATACATAACCATGGTTAAGATCGGTTCTACCATCTCACACATATTGGCCATCCAAAGATTTGCAATGAATAGCCGAACCAATAAGCCTATTGATTTCCCTTTTCGATTCACAAAACAAATTCATGAATGTACATCCTTTAAACGAATGTAAAACATTGTTTCCTAGGATGAAATCTTTACCATAACCCATTCACATAATCATAACAGTGTATACAAGATTATGTCGATATCATATCTACGAAATTCAAAAGATAAGTGTTATACTTCGTAGCATGATTCCCTAATACTATGATCATACTATTATGATCATGTCACATCACTAGAGTATTATACAATATGTACAGTATATATAGCTTCGCAGTTATGTTTTCAATATAGCACGACTTGAAAGATACGTTAGGAATGAAACAGTTCAAGTCAATATTACTAACCTCAAGTGGAAGGATGATGTTGTCGTTGTAATTCGCTACTTCTTCACATTATTCAGGTCTTCGGAGTAATACTTGTATGTCTCAACATTCCTAGACTTTCTAGTCTAACCTAAACGAAGTTGACTCTAGTATTTAATCAAGCGATTCTAGATGAGTTTTGATACTAAAATATGACATCCAAACTTGACATACCAACGCTTGGTGAGTTCAACCGAGATATGCTCTAACAACGACAACAAAATCAACCTTTACTAGAGAAAGTTGAATCAGTTTTAACTAATGCGTGCCAATAGCAAAAGTTGAAAACCCGAAACACATAAGTTATGCTAAACACAACTCATGTAAACACAAATTGATTCAATATATTGTAACTTTTCATATATGAGTTTCAATCGGAATACCTTATCATCATTTGATAAAGCCTACCAACATGGGATAGAACTTAATCCCGCTAAATCAAAAAGCTACACAAATCATAAGGGTTACACCATATGAGATCGAATATTAAGGTTAATAAAAACCGAAAGTGAAAAATACTATAACCCCCCTACTATATGGGTTTTACATATAGAAGCCCCACAAAATGGATCCTTCACTATCAACTCCATTTTTTCACATTTTGATACCACTGGGCCCAAAACTTTAGATTTCAGGGCTTAATAATAAATCATAATTTCAATAATACCAGAAAGGCCCTTTAGTATTTATATGTAATGAAACTAATAATTAGATTTCATTTTCATTTTCACTTTCTCTCTCTGTTTCTCTATCGTCTATGCTCTGAAGAAAATTAGGCTTTTTAGATCAAACCGAAGAAAACGATTACAAAGAGCAAGAAAACGATTTTAGCTCTATCAATCTCTGCTGATGATGTTTACGTATTTACAAACCGAAGAACAAAATCAATCATTCATTTTTAGTTTTCAGACTGAATCTTGGATCAGAGCTGCAACAATTTTTCTAGGGTTTTCTTTCTTCTCTATTGGTTACAATTGAATCTCTGTATTTTTCAGTTGATTCGAAGATATCTCATGTATTGGTTGAATTATTCTAGTTTTCAATCGATCTATAGATTTAATCGATTTGATTCAAATAGGTTTAAGAACTGGTCATCAATCTACAAGTTCGAATCAATCAATTGTTTCAAAGATACTTCAGGTAAGGTTTTCAATTTGATTCAATAAGTTTTCCTCATTTAGTAATTCAATTTTCTTAGTTTGATTAGGTTCTGATTTTTGTTTTCGTTGATTTTATTCATATCGGAGCAGAACAACATGATTTTTCGTGAATCAACAGGTTTTTGAATCTAGGTGTGTTTAGATTGTTGTTGTTTCTGTTGATGTTGTTTAAGAAGATATTCTTCATTTAATAAGAACGTCGATCTCTCATAATTTTAATGGAGCCAGTTATTGACTTCTTGTTGTTTTTATTTTACTTATCTTGCCTACACATTTTGAGTTTGATTAATGAATCTATGGTGGTGTTGGTGGTTGATATGCAGTTTCTGGTGGAGGATGAGGAGGTTGTGGTGGTAGAGGTAGTGGTATTGGAGCAGGTTTGGATGAGGATTTGAAGTCAGTGGTAAGTAAGCTGATTCCTGCTTTCTTATTTGACATAACTTGCTTTATTTTCAGAATTTTTTATGGATAGATGTATTTTGTGTACAAATTTATAGTAATATGGCATGTTATGTGTTGTTTCATTAATGTGTATGGGTAGTTTGAAACTTAGAAATTACTGTGCAAGTGTATGAGTCTTGGAATTTTGATGAGTTTTAGACTAGCAAGTTTGGGAATGTGATTAATGTTATTTCGTTGTGGTTAGTGCTTTTATGAACTACTATATGTATAATTTGTATGTTGTATCTAGTTCTGGTCATGGTAAGAAGGAAGTGGTCATGTGATTGAGTTTCTCATTTTTGATTATGATGCACAACATGTGTAACTTTCCTCTACACATACAATTAGCTCGTGTAACTTTCCTCTACACATTCATTATATATTTTGTTAGTTAGTTTTGATTTGTTTGGTTCTCTGTTTTTTATCATCAATTGTTGTTGTTCAATTTGTTTGAACAGATCTGAAGCTGAAACAATTTCAAAACCAGATGAAATTGTGAATGAGAATCACAAATCAAAGAATTTTGTTATGTGATGATGCACAACAATTCAAAGAAAAATGGAGATGATGGAAGATCAAAAGTCATCCAGTAAGTACTCAACACACACACTTATAGTTGCATATGTGTTTTCATTGAACTGCTGGATACACATGTCATATATGGATGTGTAATTCTCAGTTACACTAGTCAGGTGCATGTGTAACTCCTAATTACACATGCTAAGGTAAGTTATCAATTGCCATTTTGTGATCTTTTATACTATGACTGTTGTGGCTGAACAAACAAAAGCAATTGCAGGCACTTTCCTACCCCCATTGTGGAGACATTACTTCCAAAACACCCAAGGTTTTATCTTCGTGGTTGACAGCAACGATTCTGATTGTGTTATCTTCCAAGTGCTTGACAAAGATCCTGAAAGAGCTTGCCTTCACCTGTTCTACAGAGCAGCAACTTGTTTGCTGCCTGGGTTTAAACTCAACTTTTCTTTCTTTTGCTCATCTTTAAGTTATATGTATGTGTAGATACTAGTTACACATGTTAATTGGATGTGTAACTGCTAGTTACACATGCTAATTGAATGTGTAACTGCTAGTTGCACATGTTATGTGGATCTACTGGTTTGTATCTATGTTATGCTTATTTTTGGTTGAATCTACTGGTTTTGTGCTGTTTTGTGCAGGGAAACACATTAGGAAGTTGGTTAAAGATGGATTCATCAGCGGCAAACCAACCCAAATTCACTCTCGATCTCATGCACGAAGAATGAAAAAATCCAGATTGAGGGGTTTTCACTCTGGATATGGTACGTTATACATAAGAATTCACAGTTTTTTGCTTTTAAGTATTCATAGTGTCTATTTGCCTTCCAGCGTGCACTGAACCCTTAGTTAGACCTGTACTTATGGATTAACTCTGTCATCATTTCTCAGTAGTATGCGCTATGTCAATAAATCATATTAAAATGTCTAATGATGACAAAATTCTAATCTTAGCGGATTTCAGTGAGATTTATCAATGATCTGAAAATTACATACACCGAAGCCTAAATATGTTCTTATTGACTATTTCTTTAAGTTACTTTAAAAATTATCTCCTCCCAAATATTTAGTGGTTTCTAATAGAGTTTACTTTATATCTTATTGACTATTGTTTGTGTGGTTTGTAATAGAGTTTGCCTATATGTGAAATTTTATATAACTAACATAGGATACGTGCCAAGTATACAAGTCATAATACTGATGTGTAACTGCGGATTACACATGTCATATGCATGTGTAACTGCCTACTACACATTCCTATGATATATGTAACTGCGACTTACACATGATATATGCATGTGTAACTGCCGATTACATGTAGTACAGTTTGTTTGTGTATGAACTTTTTCCAGGATTTTTTAGCTGTTTTTACTTCTTTTAACTTCTTTAGCATTCGAAATGTTCTTTTACATTTATTTCATGATATTCATTGTTATTGTCTACACAAACCATAGATCTTTTTAGTAGCTTCGTCTAATACAATGCACTATGACATTATTTTCTGATTATTGATCTGTACTGAACCACTTTGAAATAACAGTTTCTTTAAGATGATAGAATGTGATTTTGTGTAGGTGGTCCAGCTGTTAGTAGATCGAGATATTTGAGATTATCATATGAAACCACTTCTTAAGCTCATGATGTACAAAAATTGCTTGGACACCGCTTACCCCTGGATGGAGCACAAGCTAGATCAAAATGGTACTGCAATCTAATGTATGATGAGTTTTGTTCATTACAATTTACTTAGATTATCCTCCAATTGAAGTATAATCATTTTGATGTTATTATATATCTACTGGTTTTCGTGTTGTTTTGTGCTGGAAAAAGCATTAGATTGTTGGTTAAAGATGGATCATCCGTAAACCAACTCTCAAAAAGTATAACTGCTAACTACACTAGTCAGATGCATGTAAAACTGAATATACATTGTTGTATGTACTGTTCATTTTAATCTTATAAATACTGATTGTTTGTTGTTATATTTCAGGTTTCAGATAACTTCATAAAAGCTAATTGCTTAAATGTGGTAATGGTCTAGCTGGAATTGGAGTTAACACTGAATACACAAATTAGATGCATGTGTAACTCTCAATTACACTAGATAGATGCATATGTAACTCTCAATTACACTAGACAGATGTGTGTGTAACTTTTAGTTACAGATGCTAAGAAATTATTGTAAATGAATATTAAAGTAATACATGTATTTTTTTTGTGTTTTCTTTTTTCTGTCAATTTTTTTAATGTGCAACTTCTCATTACACATGCTATATGGATGTGTAATTTCTGGATACACATGTCATATGGATGTGTAACTTCTGGATACACATGCGATGTGCATGTGTAACTTCTGATTACACATCCATGTGTTGTTGATGGGAGGCGGTCGTCGGTGGTGGTGGTCATCGGTGGTGGTCGGAGGCGGCGGTGGTGGTAGTTGGTGGTGGTGGTTGTGGGCAGCGATGGTTGTTGTTGGTGGTGGTCGTCGGAGGCGGCGACGGTGGTGGCGGTCGGTGGTAAAGATGGGTGTGACATCATGTTTACTATATTTTAATAATTTTGGGCTTAAATTTAAATTTTATTTAATTAGGGGCTTGACAGTATATGTAAGGGTATGAATGTCTTTTAATAATTCGGGGCTTAGATTTAAACTTCTTTTAATTAAGGGCCTCATATTATGGGTAACCCGTGGGTGGTGCCTTAGCCTAAACATCTCATAAACCGAAACACATAGCAAAGATATAAACATTCATTCACAAGATATGTAATCGGTAACTATCACATGAAACAAAAATTATAAAATAATAATTTTATTCATAAATAATAATAATGATAGTTTTATTCAAAATAGACCTTATACAATTCTTGAAGTGAATCAAAACATTGATGTCTATTTTCTTCAATTGTGTGTCTTGTGGACGTCACTTTCAAATTCTGGATTCAAATTCTTCCAAGCACTTTCCTTTCCAAGAAAAAGTTTGTTCATTTCGAACAGCTGTGATTGAAGATCAGCAAGTACTTATTTTGAATCTTTTATCATTAGTTCATGATGCCTAATACAACTTCTAACAGTAAGAATCTGTTTTCTCAGAGAATCTTGATGATTACCATGTTGTAGAGCATCTTGAGTTTTAGTTATGACCAATGCACATAGTGCCAAATCATCAAGAGATGAAACTTCTTTCACCGATTTCTCCATTAATGTCAAGATAGTCTTCTTTCGGACAAGAAGAATATATATAAAATAGGAGAAAATCAAGGAGTGATACAGTTTGGTTTATGAAAACCGAATATATTTAACCTAAAACAGTGAAAGATATTGATCATGAGATTATTGTTACCTACTAAAAGAACAGACTTACAAATTCTGCCTAAGTTTATGCCTCCTCACAAATAAGATTTTGGGCAACAGGTGAGGATGCATTTTTCAACACAATCAGTGTATGTTGAGGTGAGGATTAATATCACCATAGGTAACAAAAACATCCTTAGGATGATTTATGAACACAATAGGTTGTGCTCCTTTATGTTCTTTCTTTCTCTTATATACAAGAGTCTGTAACTTCTTTTCTAGATCTAATAAACTCTTCCCCGACGAAGACACACACAAAGATTGATTCTGGGGCACATCCTTCCCATAACTGCTATCTGGGGCGTCCTTGCCACCTTTACCACCTTCAATAGCAGAAACAACGTCAAAATGAGTACTTTTTTCACCCCTCAGCAATTGGGAAGGAGTAATGTTATCATCAAAATCTCCACTACCTTTAGCACCAGCATTTTCAACACCTTGATCACCAGCCTTTAATTTCTGTAATAAGATATCGTCGGACTCAGTAAAGGCAACAAACATGGACAAGTACATGTATTGTAAGAGAGTAATTATATTTGTTACCTTCACTGTCTCCTCCTTAGACTTATCACCACCATTAGCTCTTTGTAAACCTAATCGTCCCTGAGACTACAAGATTGAAGTCAACAAAAGAGTACGACACGAAATGAAAGAATAAACTAAAGAGGAGATAAAAAAAAATTACATTAGACGAATCAACGTTGGCAACCCAGAACTGATAGCTCTCAGCAGGAAAAGAATGAGGAGGAAGACTGCCGCTCAATATAGGGCCACGAACGATTAATGAAACCCTATGCAAATTGGAATAACTGGTGTGACGAGCATGATTGTTCGTGATGATCCCTCCCTCGGGATCTTCGTCCAACATCAACTTCTCGAAACCACCAGAGACTCGCTTGCGATAAGGACTAGCAACAAAATTAACCAAACTACCACCGGAAGATGTTTGACGAAAATCTACCTTAGACTCGCTTGCGATAAGGACCGGCAACAAAATTAGCCAAGAAGCCGGCATAAGTGTACTTGTGCTTGTCGGAAGGATCGTATATGGAATGTTCGGTTCGGGAATACTCACCTCCCCTCGTCTCTCTCATTCGGCCATGATCCGAAAAGAATTACCATTCTACTGACCCAGAGCTCGTGGAGGTTGAATCTGGGAAAAAACTTTATATGCAGAAGGACGAGACGGATGATAGAGAGGAAGAGGAAGACCAACTTCGAGTTGGCCCTTGGTAATGATAGTCGCTTCGGTTGAATGATCGAAAGTGATGAACTTATCCTTCTACAGAATTCCCTTCTGACCCGTACGCAATTCAATTTAGTAGTCGTGAAGATCGAACTCATCCTTCAGTTGATTGATGAATATGGAATCAGAAAGGTTGGAATACTTATAAGTCCTCTTCTGAGCCCTACAATCAGATAACAATGAACTATCATCAAAAAGAGAATCAAGTGCATGATGATCATGGAGTGAAGGATCAACGGTGGGAAATAGAGAATCAGCGGGAAAATTATCTTCATCAAAAAACGTATAACTTACACACCTTTTATCGGTAATAGAAAGAGATGATGATGCCATTGATGATGATCACAAGGTTAGGAGGATGAACGATGAAGACAACAGAAACAATGACATTGACGATTGAGATGACGAAGGAATGATGATCGCAAAGGTGGCGACAGCGGCGACAAAGAGACATAATATAAGATTGGAAAAACAGAAAGTTAAGAGTTGCAGAGAATGTTGGAGAGTTCAATGGCGAGAGAAAATTTTGCATAAGAATGAAAAATTAAGGTTTGAGTCAGTATTTAAACTGGTAAGGCAGTAACCAGCGGAAAGGGTGGTAGGTCATAAAGTCGAGTTAGTGAAAGAAGTGGCGGCATAGGAGACGATGTGGCGGCGGTTGCAGAAGGCGAAGCAATTTCTTCCCATCGTGTCGACCACATGAGTGGAAAGAAAGGGGCCTAAATGTAGGAGTAAATAATTGACAAGTGTACGCGGCAGCATCCTAGGCTATGAGGCATCATGAGACGAACAAATATGAAGTATGAGATCAAACCCATAAGTCTAGGTGCAACAAACAAGATATCTACCACATCCGATCAGATAGAGAACACGTGTAAAGCACAAAGAGAATCGATGGTATTATTTGAATTAAGCGACAGAGCATTAAATGCTACAAACAGAGCACGCGCAACAGCAGAAGGGTCGGATCAAGATGGGCCCGATAACAGAAGACTAACGGGACATGCAACCCGGGTCGGAAGGATCAATACATACATACGAAGATTTATCAGGACATTAATACTTCGGGAGAATGTACAGCCGACGGGAAACATCGGGAGGATTCAATAGAAACTACCCAACGGGAACAACAAGGTTGATTGGATAACTAAACACTGTAATTTAGTTGTATCTACACCTCTGCCTATAAATACTTAGCGAAGTAGTAAGATAGATGCAGGTTCTGAGGGTGAGTGAACAAGGAGAGAGATTGAGTGTAGCTATCCTTGTGTATTTACTAAGCATTACCACCATTGTAGCCTTGTGAAAAAGTAATAAGATTCATCTTTCACCCCCGTGGACGTAGGTAATCATGTCGAACCACGTACATCTTTGTGTTCTTGTATCGTTCTTTGTTTACTTATCTTGCATGAATCTCATTGATTGTTAGATGTAGGATGTTAGATTTTCTACAACCAAAATGTTGAATAAAAATATGTCGTTTTTCTTTTATGTTATAGGCATGTTTTTCCAACATTATCGATATAACTCGAACTTTTTTTTAACACTTTTCACTCATAGTTGAGATTATGTGAAAAATGGTTACGGCCATTCGTGTACAGTTCTTTTTCCAAACATCCTGAAGAGTAATGGTTTAACGCTTTGTGCTTTACTCTTTACATCTATAAGAGTTGCTGCCTCTGGGAATACAATGGGCATGCACTGGGAATCATGTGAATGCATGCCATACGACTTAGTCTTACTGTTGGGATTTCACGCCCTTATGGCCCAACAGTCGATGACCCTTATCAAATAAGGGGGAGCTAACTAGGAGCTTCCTAGTTAGGTTAAGTTAGCAGGTTTTGATATATTAGCCTGTTGTCCGTGAGAACAAGTTGAATAGTCGCGACCAAAAACAGAGAAAGGTGTTTTGTGCCGTGAAGAAAAACACGAAGAAAAGAGAAAAGAACTGCATCCGCCATTAGGGATTTTTGGTGAAGATTTTTGTGAGCTTGAAGAAGAAGAGTGTTCAAGAGAAGGACTGGTTTGGTTGGTGAAGATTTATCCATCACATCCTACATCTCTTCAAAGGGTTTCTAGGGTTTGTTCAAATCCTAATAGTAGTAAGTTTTTCATCTTCCTTGTTTGTTATTGGTTGAATCTACCTAAGTATTTGGTAAAGAATTAGTTATCCATCGTTAGCAGTGTTAGCGGTGAGTGAGTAGAGAAAGAGGGCATTGTTATCCAAGTGTTATACGCATCTTGAAGTTTTGTGGAACCCCAATTTGGAAGATATCGTTGTAACCCATTATTTATCATAGTGGAAGTTTTCCCTTAATCTTTGGTGTTGTGTGATTAGTGTTATTTTCGTGGTATTATTATTTGTGTAGGTTCCATATTGTGCATAGCGTCTCGGATCGATAATTCCCCAAACACTTACAACTGCAGCTATTGTGCAGCTATTGTGGGAAGAAGAAAAATGAACACGCTCATCATAAAACCTCACTTCGCGGTAACCTTTCCGCAAAGTTAAGTCTTTGTTGCAACCACTTGAACTATTAAGCGTAAAAGGAAATGGAAGTTTTTGTAATAGAATCTTCCATTTCTTAAGTCTAAACTACACGTTTCAACTTTCATGTCCCAGTATTTTCTTCACTCGTTACCCTTTGTTTTCTTCCTTTTGCACTATTCCCTCTCCCTATATATTGTTTCACACTATTAAAAGTCAATGTCCTCTTGACAATTGTACGCAATATTATATAGCACATTGACATTTATAATTTTATTTCATTCTTCTCTTTAATTTTTTGAAAGGAAGAACACAGTTGAAAAAAAATAAAAAAATAATGTAATTATGATTATTTGTAAATGCAAGCTGTAATGAAATTGGCATGTGGGGTGCGTAGATGATGAACCAAAACCAACCAAAAAATGACGATACTGTATAAAGAAAAAGATCTTCATTGCGTTCTATTCAAATACGACTTATTAGTTCATATGAAGTGTATGTTCTTTATCACAACAACTATAATAATAAAAATGAAAACAAATAATCGAAAGAAAATAATGCATTGAAAATCTTTAGCTGATCTTTATTATAATTTCATCGTCATCCAGAAGAAAAGAAGGAGAAAACATATAAAACGAAAATCGTAATCTTTAAAGATTCTTTTGTGAAAGGTCACCAGAAGACACTAAATGTCCACGATATGATTGTTTATTCCCAATTTCATTAAAGTCAAAATCATGACTTTGTGAGATAATATTGCCCACTCCTTCTGAGAAGGCCCCTTCCACAACAAGAATTTTGTGCTTTGTAAAAGAGAAATCGAATAATGCACGTCTCTTTTAAGGATTGGTTTACTAACTCTTTATTTTTCATTCTTTCTTTCATTCATTCGTCAACGTTTAAACTAATTGATTATAAGCGTGAACTTATCGTCCCTTTGAATTTTTGCATATAAACTAGGAAGATAAAAGAGAGGTTTTCTATAGAAGCCGCATGGTTATGCGATGATTTGGGGTCAACCAAAAGATGCATTCATTAGTCTCATGTGTGTTGTCTAAGGTTTACCCAGAGCTATTTGTCAACCATTAAGTGCCTTGTAATATATATGCTTGATAAAGAATAGGGAATATTATGATTATCAGTTGCCACTTGCCAGACAGATTTCATTAACATCTCTCTCGTAGATATATATGGATCAAATTTGCTTAATCCAAAAGTGTTTGGTAATGTTTTCAGTATCTTACTCTTTGTGTTGCACCTCTTCTTGAAGATTGTTTTGTATTATCTTTTGTAAACGTTTAATAGTGGCTTGCAATGGAGGCCGCGAAGTGTATAGGGTCAACTACAGGATGTACAATTGGACCACTGCTCTCCAAGGTCATCAAGTCCCATAACAATTTGTCAACCAGAAGACAACTAGGTTTTCCATTGTTCATTTTTGGCAATTGGCACCTTTGATAATAAAATTGGAAAAACAAAAAGCTAATAGCATATTTGGATACCAAAAATAGAAGTCATTTTGTTTCATAAAAAGTTCTTTTTTTTTTTTTTTTTTTTTTTTTGAAATTGAGCTTAAGTAATTTTTAGTTTTTTTGTTTCCAGAAGTCAAAAAACTATTTCTAGATGTGTACCCAAACACACTATAAATGTAATTTTCATCTAACTACAAAATTTGTAAGAAACAGTTTTAATCTTGACAAAATTAAATAACTCGTAACTGGAGTGTTTAGTATTTTCTTGCCGCATAAGAATGAAGTAGCTCAATGAAAGACAATGTTCCTTTAATTCCTCGGCATGGGAATTTCCTTGCTAACATGTTAGCCTAACTCCTATAGGGCATAGTGTTTTGACTCCACTTCCATCGAATCGAAAGAGTTTGTTCACGGTGGAAATGAAGTCCTATTATAGGGTTCCTTGCTTCGATCACTACTTTTTTAAGTATTTAAAATTTAAAAGATAAATAAAATGCATTAAAACTCTTAGATGGCAAACCGTTTGTCGTGTAGGGAGAACTTATATCCCAGAGTCCAGACAATATGTTAAAGTGATATCTGAATGCATTTTTTCCTACTTTCCTCTGACCGTTGAAGACCATAAGAGAGTTTCGGGATTCTGGAGAAATACTCTCTCCGGCGTCGAAAAAGTGACTCAATCCCATCACGGGTAGAGCCAAAAAGCATGGGTGCGTAGTTGCACACCCAGTTGAGCTGGCTCCGGATCTTAATATATCGAAGAATTAGGTTTTCAAGTCCAGTTTTGCTTTCTTACTACCCTATCAAGATTTTCCTTCCTCTTAGTCAAGTTTCTAGCTCTGCCACTGCATCCTAATGTCCATACTTGTATTATTATGAAATGCAAAATCCATCCTGAAAATCTGTATGATGTCATGGTGTTAGGATATTTTCACATAGATCAACTAAACACACAACTCATACCTATTTTGAAATTATTCAATTGCATGACTACGAGATAGAGTAAATTGTGTCTGTAAGAGTGTATGTCACACATGTGTCTGTCTGAGAGTGTATTACAGATGTAATAACAGAATTTGTCCAATTCTGATATGTCTGTATTTTTACTTATATATGAATACTTACTGCTATTGTACCTATATAATTTCATCAAAATCATTCAATAAAAATCTTTTCGTTATCCTTCTGAAAATCTCACATGGTATCAATTTTGATTCTTCTATCATTTTCGATCCAAAATCATTTAAAATTTTCCACTGCAGCTACTACTTCTCAAAATCTCTACTACAAGTTTCTAATATCTCTCAAAAATAACTATGATTCCTCTTTTCATCTTGAAGTTCTTGATTTCCTTATCTCTGTTTCACATCTTAAAATCCTGAAGTTCATCTCTTTCATTTTCTTCTTCTTGAATAATCTAGATCTCAAATTAAATTTCATCATCAACATTCTTTATCATCTTCTTTTCAGATCTAGGTTGTTTCAATAATGTCGACTTCTTCAGTATTACCTTTTCAGAATATCATAAATTTTGTTTCAGTCAAGCTTAAAGATGATGGCTCAAATTACTTGATCTGGTAAAACCAGTTTGAGTCTATTCTGATAACTACAGATCTTGATGAATTTATTGATGGTTTTAGAAATTGTCCAATGGAGTTTGATGAACTTGATGGAGAGCAGGTAATACATCCATTGTTTACCTATTGCCACAACATGAATAGATTTGTAATGTCCTGTCTCAATGCAACATTTGATGCCTCAATTTATAGAAGAGTTATTGGCTTCACTACTGCAAGAGATATTTGGATTTACTTGGAGCGTAAATTTATTCAACAATTCTCTGCCAAGAAATCTCTTCTCAGTAGTCAACTTCAATTTATTAAAAGAGGTAACAGATCAATTTATGCATATTTTGATGAGTTAAAGATCATTACTGATTCATTACAAGCAATTGGTGATAGGGTAGATGAGTCAGATATTGTTATGTATGCACTCATGGGTCTAGGAAAAGAATATAGGCAACTTGTTATCGCTGCATAAAATAGAGAAACTGAATTTTCTCTCACTGATGTTATTTCAAGATTTTTACACCATGATTAGTGGTTAAAGGCTGAGGATATTGAAAACACCGCAGTTCTTGAAACTCAAAGTTCATCCTACTACACCAATCACTCATCAAATGCTTTTACTTCTATATCTCATCAAACTAATAAGAACAAGAATCAGTTTACTGAATTTAGATATGTTTTCAGATATGCAAGAAAATGGGTCATACAGCTAATATGTGACATTTCAGGTATATTCCTAATAAAAAATCTGGTACAACAAATACTTATAATAATCCTGACTCCTCTAGTGGTGGTGGTGCTTCAAATTCTCTTCAACAAGCATTTGCAGTTATTCAAGAAAATTCAGTTTCTACTTCAGATCTTAATGTTGCTTCTGTATGGTTTCCTGATTATAGTGCAACAAGTCATATGACTAAAGATAAACATTTTGTAGTTAACTTTAATATCTATAATGGTTCTAACAAGGTATTTATTGGTGATGGCATTATGCTTCCCATAAAGAGATCAGAAAATGTTATTCTTGATACAAATAACAGTCAATTTCATTTAGATGATATGCTTTATGTTCCTACTATCAAGAAGATTTGTTGTCAATTGCCAAGTTTACTAAGGATAACAAAGTCTCCGTTGAATTTTTTGAATGGGGATATGAGATTAAGTGTGTCAAAACTAGAAGAGTACTTGTTGAAGGAAAAATACAAAATGATTTATATCCAATGCATGGTCTTACTTCTTTTGTCTTAAGTGCCTCTACTACAACATATGATAATGCTCTTTGGCACAAGAGACAAGGACATACTTTTGATATGATTCTAGGAAAGATTGCTTCTGCTTCTTCTATTCAGTTAAGTTCAACAACTACTTCTTGTTTATGTGAAGCTTGTCATATGGGTAAAAATCACAATCTACCATTCAGTTTATCCAAGAGAGTTACTACTTCACCACTTTACTTGGTTATTCTGACATTTGAGGACCACCACCAGTTTCCAGTTCTCTTGGGTTCAAATACTATATTGTACTCATTGATGATTATTTAAGATATTATTGATTTACCCTATGAAGTGTTGGTCAGAAAGTTTGTTATGTTTTCAACACTTTAAGAATACTTCTTAAAATATTCTCAATACTTCTATTAAATTCTTTCAGTGTGACAATGCATGAACTTGTGAGAGGACAGTTTAAGACATTCGTAGATGAGAATGGTGTTTTCTATAGGGTTTCATGTCCACATCGGCATAAGAAAAATCGTTTAGCTGAGCGTAAACATAGACATATAACAGAAATCGTGAATACTTTGTCTTTTCAAGCCAATCTACCTAAGTCCTTATGGTATATGATTATTTCTTAACTGCTACTTATATCATAAATAGATTACCAACAAAGGTTGAAATCTCTCTATGAAGTGTTGTTCAACTCATTACCAGATTATTCTTTTTTAAAGTCTTTTGTTGTTGCTGTTTTCCAAACTATAACCTTATAGAAAAGATAAGTTAAGTCATAAATCTACAAAATGTGTCTTTATAGGATATAGTCCAATTCATAATTACGGTTACAAATCCAATGATTTGACTATCAACAAGACCTGTATTTCTATTCATGTAAACTTTGATTAACACAATTTTCTATATCAGAACACTTCAAGTACTTTATTTCCTCAGCAGACAATTCTTTTAAAAATGCTTCAGTTGGTTTTCATAATACTTCAATTAGTTCTCATGATACTTCCTCGGGTCAGAATGATGTTTTGGTTGATATTTCTGATTGTGTTAGTACTTCTGGTGGATTCACATATATTTCTACATCCACTGGTGCTCAGCCTATTATGGCTACAAGATCCGAGACTGGTATATCTAACTTAAAGCCACTTGATCCTGACTTTGTATCTTATAACAGTGTCAGATACCCTTTATATTCAGCTTTTACTGCTTATGTAGCCTCAGTTCCAGAACCTAAAACTTATAGGACTGGATCTACGGATCCAAATATTGTTCAGGCAATGAAATGAACATACTACTCTTATGGAAAATGGTACATGGTCCTTAGTAAAACCAGATCCTACTTATAATGTATTGGGTTGTAAATGGGTGTATAAGATCAAACTCAAGGCCGATAGGTCATTAGATAGATACAAAGCTATGCTAGTTGTTAAAGGATATGATCAAAAGGATGGTATTGATAATTTTGAGACTTTTAGTCGTGTAGTTAAGGAAACTACAATAAGAATTGTTCTGAAAATTGCTATTTCTAGAAAATGGAGTGTTAGACAGTTGGATGTGAGCAATGCCTTTTTACATGGATATCTTACATAGGATGTGTATATGCACCAACTAAAAGGCTTTATTGATCAAGATAAGCAAGACTATGTCTGCAAGCTGAATAGAAGTTTATATGGTTTCAAACAGGTACCAACAGTCTGGTTTGAGAGATTTTGTGGAACATTCTTTGATTATGGATTTTTCAGATCCTCTTGTGATCATTCTATGTTTGTGTAGCAACATGATGATTCAACGACAATACTTCTTTTATGTGTAGACGACATTATATTAGTTCTTCATCTGATCAGTTGGCTGCTTATATCATTGAATTTCTTAAAAGAGTTTATCCAATGAATGATCTTGGTTTACTTCATTATTTCTTAAGCATTCAAACAACTTTTCTTAAAGACTCACACAAATTACTTCTTTCTCAAACGAAATATATTATAGATATGCTTCAGAAGTTTGATATGCTTTATTGTAAGCCAGCCAATACTTCAGTGCTTCATACTCCTAAACTATCAGTCTCTACTGGAACTTATTTGACAGGTGTAACAGGTTATAGAAGTATCAAGTATGGTGTGAGGATTACAATATTTGACCATAACAAGGCCAGATATTTGCTTTGCAGTTAACTATGTATCACAATTCATGAGTCACCTACATATGAACACCTTCTACTTGTTAAGAGACTATTGAGGTATCTTAAAGGAACTATTGGTTCAGGTATTCTTCTTACTGCATGTGATACCTCTTATGTCCTGGCCTATTATGATTCTAATTGGGAAGGATGCCCTGATACCAGGAGGTCTACATCAGATTTTGTACCTTTTTAGGCTCTTCTATTGTTTCCTGGTCATCAAAGAAATAACCTACAATCTATAAATCATCAGCTGAAGCGGAATATAAGTCAATGGTTGTTGCTGCTACAGAGGTTGTTTGGATATCTTTTTTGCTAAATGAACTTGGAATCTCTATTCACCAAACTTGTCTGTTATTTTGTGACAACACTTCTGTTAACAGTGTTTCATGCAAGGACTAAACATGTTGAAATTGATTATCATTTTGTCAGGGAATTGGTGAGTTTAGGTTTTCTTGAGATCAATCACATTGCTTCTGCAGGTCAAGTAGTTGATATATTCACAATGCGTTTATCTCATCCTATGTTTCCATCTCTGGTTGTCAAGATTTTACGTTATTTACAATATAAGCTTGAGGGGGACTGTGAGATTGAGTAATTGTGTCGATAGACGTGTATGTCACACATATGCATGTCTGAGAGTGTATTAGGCTGGTTCCTATAAGAGCTTCCAAAAATGTTAATTTTCCATGCCAGGTGGACAAGCAAATGATGCGCGCCAGTATGCAAAAAATGCTATAAGCGACATAGTCTAGATCGCTAGGTGGAGTATGCATCATTCAATTGTACTTCCCACAACATTTTATTGATATAATATAATATTAAATTAAATATTTCTTTTAGGTTTTCGCGGGATTTGTTTAACTGTGTGATTACGTGTAGCAACTTGGACCACCTTTTGCGTCCCCACCTCATCAAATCCTCCAATAAAATAATAGGTATAATAACTGAGAAGATATAAGGGTCGGCTTTTACTAATAAAATAACGAAAATTATTACTCAGCGATTGATATTCGATCGTTAACGGTGCATACTAGCTCGCCCGGTTTAAACTACAACCGCTCGGTAGAAACTTGACCTGGCCTGGCTAAGTGGCAAATTTTACCACTTAACCAGGCCAGTTTGCTTGTTTTTCAGCTCCATAGTGGGTGCAAAACTGGCAAATTTATTGGTTTGTCATGCCCATAGAAACAGGCCTTACAACTGTAATAATAGAATTCGTCTAATTCGTGTTATGTCTATATTTTTACTTATGTATAAATACTTTCTGTTGTTGTACCTGTGTTCTTTAACCTGGCTTGATTGGGGTATACCTAATGAGACAAAACCCAGGTCATTTAGAAGTAAAACAGGCCACCCCTTAACCATGTATTTTCTAAATGGCTAATATACCCTTGTTTAATTAACACTAAAAAAACTTGATTATGTTAATTAATTGAGTTTAGATGAATTAATTAAGTAGATTAAAAATTATGAATTTAAGTTATGAAATTATTTTTTTGATTGAACTCATGTGGGAAGATTTTTGATGAATTTTTTTTTTTTTTGAGAATTTTTTTTGCAACGAAAATGAAAACATACTACCCAAACACTTCTAAAAAGGGGATCGCAAAGCTGATGTATGAAATCATACTCAAAATTAAAGAAGAAATCAACACTTTCAGTTCTGAAACTATGAAAAGTCGGCAGGGTCGACGAATGAAGACAATGCCGACTAACTTTGGCCGGCAAGGTCGACGAATGAAGAAAATGCCGACTAGCTTTGGCCGGCAAGGTCGATGAATGAAGAAGATGCCGACTTTATTATTTTTGACACACAGGAGACTGTTGTAAACGTTTCACTAGTCGGCATCTTATTGATTTTTTACCTTGCTGGCTACCTTATAGTCGGCAAGGTCGACAAAAAATACCTTGCCGACTATAGGATTGTTGACATATAGAGAAAGGTGTTACAAATGCATGATTAGTCGGCAAGGTATTAATTTCATAATCTTCCGACTAAACTATAGCCGACAAGGTATAAGGATGAATTCCGTGCCGACCCTGTAAATGCTAATTTCAGAGTTGAAAAGTCGGCAAGGTCGACAAAAAAAATACCCTGCCGACTGATACTAGTCGACAAGATCACCAAAAAAACACCTTGCCGACTTTTGTAAAAATGTGGGATCATACGGGATTTGAGATTGGGTATGATTTTGTACCCAATCTCAAACCGCGTATGAATTTGTACTCGGTTTGAGATTGGGTACAAAATCATACCCAATCTCAAATCCCGTAGCCACTTTTTTTTTTTTTTGGTTTTGTTTTGATTTTTTATTTATTTTTTGATTTTTGATTTTCGATTTCATCACAGATGAACCTCATATGGTGAATTGGTTTTGAAAATTGTCGGCTGGGTATTGATAGCAAGGGTAATTTGGTTTTTTAACATCTTTCAGACACCCCTTAACACACTACCTTGGATGGGAACAAAATGGGTATACCCCAATTAATCTGGGTATACCCAATTTGGCCAGGTTCGTTAATCAAAATCATTTAATAAAAATCTTTTCATCATTCTCCTGAAAATCTCACAATAACCAATTTGTTTTAAGTTCGCAGCCAGACTCACTACTTGATTAACAGGGAGTCACAGCACGTGATAATCGTCAAACGGTGTCCACATTTCTCAGTCAACGACTAAAGATTAAACGACCGTTCATATGAAAATAACAGAAATTTTACCACTCATTTGACCGTATTTTTGCGTATCACTGTAACTAATTGACTGTTGACTAGTAGGCTATATATTCTCCTGCTGCATCCTGATAAGAATTATCAATGGCGGAAACGAAATTTGTCGACCAATTCCACTGACTATTAATGTCAATAATATTGACAATCTAATGGTCCAGAACCATAGAAAACTAGTTGGGCGTGCATACTGGGAGTTTATTCAAAGTCAAATTGTAATACACGGTCCTTCGTCATTTTGTGCTGCACAATTATAATAAACACACGCTTCATTTGAACCAACATGGTCATGGCCATAGACTTTCGTATCGACCGTATGAAAGTATCCACCGTATATCTGCCGTCTGCGTCTATATTCCGTTGCTTAAAATGTATGTTGCTGAATACTTATGTGTATTGTCCAGGCTATCCGGACACAGGTGCTGGCCATTTCACCTTGTCGGGTCAATGCTAGAGATCTATTGACTTTTATGTTTAAAGGCACAGGCGCAGGGTTTTTAAAATCTTATGATTTACGATTCGCTTCAAAATTTTCCAAAACGATTCAAATCTTAACTATGAATCGATTCGACTGTGAATCCTAAGATTCACATTTTGACTCGTGCGATTTGCACCGATTCATAAATCAGACAGATAAAAAACTGTTCTTTCCATGTGATTATTATTATAATATATATTTTTTTGAGACATTTTGACTCGCACTAGAGCACAAGATTCGAACTCAAGGATCATGTCCACCTAATTAAGTGCCCAACCACTGATCTGAACACCAATTAAACTTATTGATCTATAACTCCGATATGCATATATATTTAGAGATTTACCATGAATCTTCGATTCACGATTCAACATACGATTCGATTCTTACAAAATGAAAAACGATTCACGATTTAACAACCTTGCACAGGCATAAAAGAAAAGTATGAGTGAGAAACCAACCAAAAAGAAATGAAGAGTGTAAAGTCTTGTGGTTCAAAAGACCAAAAGCAATCCGCAAATCCAAAACATTTACCGGAATCAGCCAAGTTCAGAGTAAAAAAACGGAATAGAATCATACTTTATTTTTCTGCACACCAAGAAAGGTCTATATAATTTGAACCAGCATAGGACATGTGTGTTACGCGCGTTATTTGAAAAATGCAAAATAACCAAATTGCCTACTACAAGGCGTTAGACTAAGTCCTATGGGCTAGATTAGCAGAAAAGTGTTGCAGTTCAAAAAAAAAGTGTGGTCTATTTGTTAACACTAGTTCTCTTTCCTAGCATTTGCTAGCAACTGAACTAGCAGCGAGATTGAAGCGCTGAATGGTTCAGCGTTCAAAAAGTGACCTGTACGCTGAATGGTTCAATGCTGGGAGATTAATTTTCTGATCTAATGGCTGAGATTTAAAGCGCTGAACCAAACAGTGCTGGACAGTGGTCCCAAATGACGTGGACTGCTAATCTAGCTGCTAAATTAGCACTCTCATAGGACTTAGGAGGTTGCCCTAGCTGACGTGGATTGCTAATCTAACTACTAGATTAGCACCCATAGGACTTAGCCTAAGCACCCTAAATACCCACCAGCATCCACACCCATATATACCATTTTTGGAGACATATTTTAAGTCTTTGATGGACATTAGTGACAATACTTGAAACCTGAATTTGGCAGCAATTTGAATTTGCAGCGCTGGCAAATCAAACAAATGGCAATGATTTTACAGACCAATATCCATTGATCCAGGCTGAGGTCGGTAGTCATAACTTAGCTTGGAAGCCATCGACTAAGAATTCAACACAGCAGGTCAGGTCAGGTGCAATGCTACTCTGGTGACGACTTTTTTCCCTCTGAAAAAATCCTCGAATTCCGGAAACCCATTATTGAAAAACAAACAATCTTTAATTCGTGACTCATCTAATTCATTGACAAATTTTCTCTCTTTTACGCTCTGCGTAACTGTTTTTCTCATGAAAAATCCTAAATTTCTCTCATGGTTTTCCTCCATTATCTTCCTCCTTAATCCAGATTTACTCGGTTTTGGTCTGAGATTTCAGATCTACTGAGGAAATCTAGGAAATAATAATTAGATTGTTTTTCTTTTTAAATAAAAATATTGCATCTAAGCAATATTAGGTTTAGGTCTTTGTTTTTGTTTAATTTCAATGGCTATTATATGCCTTATGTTCTTCTATTAAGCTTATACGGCGGTTTATCATAAGCCCCTGGGCTTTTTAATGGGATTTGGTAATATAATCAACATATGGAATTGTTACAACTGATTTTTTCTTCAAAACTTGTCTCAAGAACCTCATCCATCCAAATCAGTGGAAGGAAGAATAGAGAAGATGTGTCATGTTGGACGAAATCTTTTTTGGTTTTTCATGAAGAATATTCAGGATTTTTTGGTAAAACAAATGGGATACCAGATTGATTTTAATACAACTTCTTCTCTGGAGGATGAGACAAAGGTATGTGATTTAGAATTTCAATTGAAGAAAAATCTTATTCTTAATGATGTGATAATTCAGGGGGGTCAACAAGCCGGTATGGGGAATGATCAAGATATTCTTTGGAGCATCATTTTTCTCACTTGTAGGATCAAAACCTCTATTAGTCTCTTCCATGTTATTTGGTTTTACGTAATCTCAAAAAACGCAAATACAATTGTTCTGTTGGTACCAAATAGGGCTGTCAATGGATAACCGAATATTCGATATCCGTCCGAGTTCGTTCGAATCGTTAGGATATTATCCGAAATTTCGGATAACGGATAACGGATACGGATACCTTATCGGATATTCTTACTTTAACGAAACGGATACGGAAAAGGTACTATCCTATAGGATAATATCCGTTATCCGTTACAGAATGCATATGCAATTTTTTTAAATTTTTTTTTGAGTAATATATTTAGTTGTTAACTTGGTAGTATATGAAGACTTAGAAATAAAAATATTATGGAAGAAAAAAAAACAGAACTAGTTTTGTTCGTTGTGAGAAAAGCGGAGGATTTTTCAATTTTGATAGAGAAGATTAAAGATTTGAGTTTTGTTTAAATATAATTTAATATAATAATTTTAAAGTCAATTTTTTTGATCAAGGTATTTGGTTTTATTTAGTTGAATTTCCTTAGAGTTTCTTTGATTTATTTACAATTTATCAAATGTACAGAAAGACTAGAAAAGAATTTAAATTATTTTTATTATAATGAATTACTATCGGATATTATCGGATAATATCGGATATCCGACATTGTTATCGGAACGGATACGAAAAATCTTTTTGAATATCCGTCGGATATTATCGGATATCGGATATCCGGTAATCTTATTGGTAACGGATATGGTAGAGGCCAACGGTTTGAATGAGGTAGTCTAATAAATTAATCTTACATTCCTTTAAAAAATAAAAATATTCATTGCCACGTATTTCACTCATAAACAACAACAAGAAAAAGTCAGTGTCACTAATTAATTCCTTTCTGGTAGTCAACTAAAGTAAATGAATATCGTACGTACGATTTTTCTTTGCAGATCCAACGGTTTCACTGGATTTTACCGGTTATATCCGGTAACTTTTTTTAAAGAAGAATTTAATAAGTCAGTCAACAAATCTAAAGAAAATGCCAAACACCTCATGTGGGCCTGCAATTTAGTCAGCTTACAGCCTTGACAGTTTATCACTAGTGGGAGGAATTTCATCCCCTAGTTGTATCATCAAGTGGGTGATTATATGGTCGATATCTCGTATCACGTGATATTGCTGCCCAGCATTGTCAAAGAAATAGCTTTTTTGTTAAACTATATCTTAAACTCGCATCATGATCTTGCAGGGCAAAATTGTCATGGACATCTCGAGATCCAGCGACGGAACCAGGAATCTACGTCTCTATGGTTAAAATAAAGATATTTGTACATCGCAATTATAATAATATAAATGTCGTAAAAGTATATAAAGTGAAAAAAGTGCTAGATATTGCTTTTCATTTCTTGTATATTGATTGAGGTTCAGCTTACCAACGGAGTCAGATATTTTGACTTGGATCGACAATTATGTATAGTAAAAGACAGTATTATTATACAAAATAGCGGCCAAGAATAGCTAAATGTTATTTGCTATATCAACGCATGGCTCTTTTACGTATGGGTTTCACTGGAGATCTATTTTCATGAACTTCACTTGAGATAGCAGATACAAAATTACAGATTAGTCAAATTACAAATACCAATTTTGTATTTATTTCTCACATCATATCAATCAATTAGACATACAATCGAATAATAAACCAACAAAATATAAACCCTAAGTTTCACGTGAAATTACATAGACATAATTTGATAGGGGAGGAGAAAAAAGAATAGAGTTTTTGGAGAATGGAGAAGTTGCCAGCCAAAGTTTGATCAATCATCAACTGCTCAAGTATTACCTCGCGATAGAAATAGAAGATGAACAAAAAAAAAAAAAAAAAAAAAAAAAAAATGCCGCAAAAAATTAAGTTGGGGCTGATATAATATGGGTTCGACTATTATTCTAGGGTGGGCTAAGAAAGTATTTTGGGCCTTTTCCACGGCTAAACTCTTATAGTTTTGGGGGTGGGTACAACTAGGGGTGTGCAACGGACGGACGGATGCGGTTTAGGGGTCACCCGCGTCCAATCCGTTAAAGTTGCGGATTTGGAAAATTCAACCGTGTCCGGCCCAATCACCCGTGGATTTGACATCCGCGGATCAGCGGGTGATGCGGACCGGATGCGGATTAACCGCGGATTTAATCTAAAAAAAAATAAAAAAAAAAAAATCTTTGCCTATCTGCGAAAATCCCTTCGTATGGATTAATTTATCTCTCTATTTATGTTAACTCACTGTCTCACTTCATGATAATAGCAAATGCCAAAGTTTTGTTGCACAACATTATGAGTACGATATATATTTACTAGTTAGTAGGTAGCAATCTTAATTAACACTGCAACTGATAAGTGTAGTGATCTTTAATCATTTGATGTAGCACCTTGTTTTTGAAAACGAATGTGCCAGGTATTTAATTTCCTCAATGAATTGACAAACAACACGATAAATTTCCTGGATTAGTGCTTTAACATGATTCTTGTCCACAATTGACCACCTTTGGCGGATAATTAACTGCTACCTTGTTTTGTGTTTATATTCGGTATCAAGAGGAGGGCACAGCTTCTTTTGCCAGTAGTTCTCACAACGCACCAATTGAAGAGTATGTAGTCTACCCCATGTTTTCTTTTCGTGACACTAAAAGGATATTCTGGTGACATCTTTATTTTTGCTACAGTCCTTTGTCAGTGGACATTGGAGTGAGACTAAGCCCGTCACGAAGTGGATCACATGCAAGCATCGAGAAGCTTCAAAGCCTTCAGAGTCTTCAAGAAGATTATGCAAATCTTGAAATGTTCTCTGAAGCGGACGAACCTCTTACTCCCAGTCAACAAAATTAGAGATATCTAATCTAATTTAAAATACATGTCATCCCCTGTAAAAATCTTAAACTCAATTTTTGCGGGTGCGGATGAATCCGCGGATTTCAAAGTCCAACCGCAACCAAACCGCTAAAAGTGCGGATTTGAGAATCTCATCCGTGTCCGGCCCATAGATCATGCGGATTGGGTTTCACCCGTAATTTTGCGGACGGATACGGGTGAAATCCGCGGTTCCGGACTTTTTGCTCACCCTTTGATACAACCCACCCTAGCTCCCATTACTTTCGCCGCTGCCCAAATCCATGTTTGGAAATATACTTGGACTATTTAAAGCATCAATGCCGAAGCTTGGAAATAATGTCTCAGAAAGCAAGGGTTACGGAGAGTAAGGAGTACGATGTAATGCCCCGACTCGCCAGGTAGGGTTTGTCGAGTAGAGTATATGTAATGGTTTTTTTTTTCCTAACACCGATGCCTGATGAGTACTCTTGACTGAGTCGTGGGGAGAAACTTCTTAGTTAAGCGTGCTCGGACGAAAATAATCCAGGGATTTACCTCTGGAAAGCTACTGCTAGATGACCGCGACAATGCCCTTTGAAAATCCCACACCGTCGGATGACCGCGGCGGTTAAGTGGGGACAATATCGGTGGAGGGTCGGATCATTACACATGGTATCATAGTTGAAGACGGGTCACCTTTCGAGGATGATAGAGTACGCTGGGCGGGATTGTGCCAGGTGCTTGTCTCATGAAGGGCATGGAACGCCGGAGATCCGGGATTGAATATATTTCGGAGCCGTCGAGCCGAGGACGGCTCCAATTTAAGGTGGTGGTATTGTAATATTCTGATTCGGCATGTAGGGTTCGTCGAATGGAATATGTAATGGTTTGTCCTTTCCTAACACTGAGGCATGATGGGTACTCTTGACTGAGTCGTGGGAACTTCTCAGTTAAGCGTGCTCGACCGAGAGTAATCATAAATGGGTGACCTCTCGGGAAGCTGCTGCTGGATGACCGCAGTAGTATCGTTAAAATCCCACACTGTTGGATAACCGCAGTGGGTAAGTAAGGACAATATCAGTGTTAGTTGGGATATTGCTGGACAACCGCAATGGGTAAGTGAGAATAATATCAATGTTAGTTGGGATACAACTAGGGATGGTTCACTTATGCTCAGGCATGTGAGTTTGCTGAGCGGTTATTCCAGATACTGGTTTCACAGGAAGCAGTGAACGTCTACATAATACCGAGGTCTTTTCAGCACAGTTGGCTCCAGATTTGGCAGCGAGCTCTGCGATTAAGCGTGCTCGGGGGGGGGGGGGGGGGGAGTAATTCACGGATATGTGACCTCTCGGGAAGCTACTACTGGATGACCGCAACGATGCCCATTGAAAGTCCTGCACTGCCGGATGACCAGAATGGCTAAGTGGGGACAATTATTATGTCATGGGGTATCTTGAGGGACAGAGATATTTATGAATGCTTGGGCTGTAAAAGGGGGAAGCTATTTAGCTTATCATGCATCCAATTATGAGATAGAGGATCTATAATATCACCTATTGTATAAATGGGGTGATATTATGCAGGATCAAGGTCGAAGAAGTGTGGGATCCAATTGGATTCAATAGTGCCGAAGGCATATTCTTAATTGGAAGGCAGGAATAATAGATGCCAGTTGATTCCAAAGCAAATTTGATGAGGACGGAATGGTAACAATGCCACATGATCCATATTTTCTTCATGATCAATGCTTTATTATGCTCGCTACGTTTCATTATGCCTAATGTCAATTGTTTGGATTTTTTTTTACCTTAATGTCGTTAAACATGTATCACGAGAAACACTATTAATTTTCATTTTGATTAATCCTTTCTTGAAAGTTTGATTTTAGTATAGTTGATATTGTATGGGAAGAATGGATTTAAAAACTTTTCTTTTGTTTTGATACCGGTGAAATGTTATTTTTTTTGTTATTCTCACGTATATGTTCAGTAATTTTATTATTTCCACATATATGTTTAGTAATTATGGGTATAATTAATAAAATTTGAATTCTTACTGATGTTTTTAATTTTCTTAAAGGTGTTAAAATTGGAAACTTGAATTTTCCAAATATTTTTGTTTTGTTGTCAGTTCTTTTGAAGCATGTATATTAAAAAAAAAAAAAGACTAAAATATTTATTACACGTGGGTATCTGGCACCAATAGAGTCGCTGAGAATAATATGGTTAATAAACAGAGGGATTGCATGGTCCCAAATTGTTGTTGAAATATATTCGCTTGGTTTATGTCAGCCGCATAGTTTGATAGTCCATCTGCCGTTTGGTTTCCTTTTCTATAATTGTGTTGATAGCGCAAAGCGGAATTTGTTGCATTCTTTTTTTTTTCTGCGATCATACCTAAAATATACCAAGGAGCTTCAGCTGAAGATTTTATGAAGTGCATGACATTTTCTTAGTCCTTTTCAAACAACACTTTAGGTCATTGTCTTTCTGTTGCCCTTTTCGTTGCCAACAAGGTTGCCCAGGTCTCGGCCGTCAGTGTAGTGGTTATTCCCAACGGTTGTGCAAGAGCCAATACAATGTTTGCATTCGAGTCCCTACATATAAATCCTTCTCCTTCCGATCCAGTGTTACCCCTTGCATCCTCATTCGTGTTTATTTTAATCCAATCTGGTGATGGACTGGACCAACCCACTGTGATAGTTGTTGTTGTTCTGATGTTGTTTGTTGTAATTCTGGATGGGGATTCTCCAGGGAGAACTGGAGGGTTGAATTTTTTGGCACATTCAAATTCTTGCTGTTGAATTAAAGCTCTCTCCAAGATGACAAATGGTGGGGATTGGGTATATCTGAAAACTATTTCATTTCTAGTTGTCCAAAGAGACCAGAATAAAAAACAGTAAGTTGTGATAGAAGAGATGAGAGCGGGACCTTGTAGGATTTGGGATATGGTTGTTTATGGATTTAAGGTAGTTGTTTGATTGTGATTGTTGAGTTGGTTTATTGTTAGACGAATAAACAGTTTGTTCCAAGCAGGTGTTGCTATCGGGCAGTGAATGAGCGTGTGTTCAGATAACTCTGGTTCGGCGTTGCATCTGGGGCATAGGTTGGAGTTGGTTGATGTGGTGTAATATGGATAAGGTTGGAAAACATTCGTTAATAGCTTTCCACAAGAAAAGCTGGATTTTTGGAGGACATGGAAGAGTCCAAAGAAATTTAGTTGGTGGGAGGGGGTTTAGTGTTGGTGGTTCTCTTGTTGTATCGGACAAGTGTATCCGGATGCTGTTGTTATTTCCTAGATTTTGATTGAGGCCAAAATGATTTTATCTTGTGGGTTGTTAAGGGGAAGGTGAATATTTATGATACGCTGGACAACATTAGGTGGAAGGTTAAGTGAGGCATTTTGTCATCATGTGGTTTGCGGTAGGTGTTAAAGAGGTTTTAATGAGGACTAACCTTCCTGCTTGAGTGAGGCATTTTGTCATCCAGCCATGAGACTTACGAGGTAACCTTTAAAGCAAAGGATCAAAGATATTGCGAGATGATCTCTCGTGTTTGAATTATACTCCCCGATACATAGGTGGAGTTGATGTGGTTGGCATGTTGTAGAAATTATGTATAGGATCGACTTTATGCAGTTGAAGTCTTGGATGATGAATGATTGTAGATTTTGTTGTATTGATCACTTGTCCTGCTGAAGATCTGTAAGACTGAAGCAGCTTCTTGAGGTGAGTGTTACTTTTCTGAGAAGCTTTGTAAGTGATGAGGAGGTCGCCTGCGTACATTAAATGTAAAATAGGCGGTGCCTTTTGAGAAATTCGGTCACCCATTACTAGATTTTTGGCTTCCAGATTGTCGAAGATTTGTAGAGAGTATTTCTGCACATATTATAAAGATGTAAGAAAATATTGGATATCCCTGTCTGATACCCCTTGTTCGAGTGATGAAACCATGAGGGGTACCATTAATGTTGATTGAATAGGTCTCTGAAGTGATGCAGAGCATGATGTAATCCACAAAAATGGTCAAGAATCCTGATTTGGTGAAAGTCATTTCGATAAAACCACAGTCCAAACTAGGGTTGTCAATGGGTACCCATTACCCGGAACCGGAACCGGACCCGAATCTTTCGTGTCCGGTTCTGGGTCCTAAAGTTGGACCCATTAGCAACTTAGGACCCGACGGGTAATTACCCGATTGGACCCGAAAGTTAACTGGTCCAAACGGGTAATACCCATCGGGTACCCGCGGGTATTGGGTACCCGGTTATTTATCCTTTTATTTATCTTGTTAGCAAAATTATAGGTATTTTGCTAGTTTCGACTTTGATTTTTTTTACATTTTTTTTTTACATTTAATCTTTACTTAGTACATTAATAAAGAAATAATAATAAATTTTTATAAAAATAATTTAGATTCAAGTTAAAAAGAGAAATAAACTAAGTTTTTAAGATTTTCTTTATGGTTTTTTTAATACCCAATGGGTACCCGGGACTTTAAACGGGCCAGGTTCTGGGTCCACAAATTTAAGAACCGGACCCGGAACCGTTAGGAACCGGACCCGACCTTTATAAGTAGGGTCCGAGTCTAGTGATACCCGGGAGGACCCAGACCCATTGACAGCCCTAGTCCAAACTGTAATATGCTTTCTGAATATCTAATTTAAGAGCTATTTTTGGATCTTTGGTGGGAGCTGAGGTTTTTGATGTGGTGAAATAATTCTCCTGCAATACTTGATATTTCGTTTGAAGTTATTATCCAAAGTAGATCGGAGAAGAATTCGGTTTTCTCCTACATTTCTACCGTTGCAAGTGAAAACTTGATCCTTCCCCACTCTCGCCCGGTATTATTATCGATGATATCTAATACTATCATAACTTCGCAGGAAAAGAGCAGGGATGCTAATGAAGATACCAGTTTATTGCGGAGGGTACAAAAATCCATATAAGATGAATTTTTTTTTTTTTTTATCTTATATGATTGGTTTTGATACCCTCCCTAATAAACGGGCACCCCATTGGCAACCAGGAACCGAGCACCCCACATGCAATGTTGGGAAAGAGGCTTACCTTTTCGAAACGGACAGTGCGTACTAGAGTATTTGCAAAGCAAATTTCGACGTAGCTTTACCTAGTTATCATCTGGTGTTTATTGGCTTGATTAATCCTTAATTACCTTATAATTTTCACATGATATATTCAGCACAAGTTTTTCATCTCGAGTTCAATTTCGCGCAATATACAATAAAATAAGTCTCCACATGTGGACCCACTTCTCCATACTTTTCTTCCTCCAAGAAAGAGAAGAAGTCACTCTCCCTTCTCTTTCTGTTAAAGTCATAAGCAATCCACAGCCGTCTGATTAAAATAACCTAGTTTGACTTAAGCAAACCCACAAGATTCTTTTTACTTACCCGATTAATTACTCCCTTACCCGTTTACCCAAACCATAACATCTTCACTTCTCCTCTTATATAAGCTCTATTTCCTCATCAATCAACTCCAACACAAAAAGAAGTCTATCTCCCTTCCTCACTCTCTCTGCAGAAATCTGAAGAAAAACTCAAACCCTAGAAGTCTGACTGAGATTACAAGAAGCGGTGAGATCTGAATTTAATGGCAGTTGATTTATTCGGGTATTCTAAAATGGATGAACAAATACAACTCCAAGAAGCAGCAACAGCAGGATTAAGAGGTATGCAACATATCTTAAGAATACTAGAAACTCAAAAACAGCAGCAGCAACATAAACAACAACAAACTCAAGAGATAGATTGTAGAGAAATTACTGATTTCACAGTGTCTAAATTCAAGAAGGTTATCTCAGTTTTAAATCGTACTGGTCATGCTAGATTTCGTAAAGCCCCTACAGCCTCAACTTCATCATCAATGGCAACACCCTTTTTCAACCAAATTCAGAATCAAAATCATACTCAAACCTTAATCTCTGCAAATCCATCTTCTTCGTTAAATCCAACGGCGACAATCACACCGGTTAGAAATCAGAATCAAACACTTACTCCTCTGATTCAACCGTTTCAATCTCAGTCTCAGTCGATTCAATCTCAGCATCAATCTTTAACACTCGATTTCACTAAACCTAACAAGCTAATAAACTCATCTAGCTATAAGAGCATGAGTTGTGATACATCACCACCTAACTCAAATACTGTTACAACTACAAGTTCATCGTTTATGTCGACCATTACTACTGGGGATGGTAGTGTTTCTAATGGAAAGCTTTTTGCACCTCCGGCTGCTGCTCCGGCTGTCTCTGCCGGGAAACCACCATTGTCATCGTCTTACAGGAAGAAATGTCACGGTCACCATGATCATTGCGGTGATTCTGGGAAATACTCAGTCTCTTCTAATGGCAGTCGCTGCCATTGTTCTAAACGAAGGTAACCACCCTTACCCTGCACATTACCGGCGCATTTTAGCATTCTGTCACTGTCTTTGTTTGGACCCCTTTTGCAGTTTTTAGGTTACAGTTTAGACTTTGACCAGAAGTAGATCAATTTACATTGGTCCCCTGATAAATGAATTGCGTACGTTAACTACTGCTTTTGTTAGGCATCACTACCTGCTCATTTTAGCGTAACAAGATCTGAGATTACCTACATAGAAGAATTCCATTACTAGTTTGAATACTCTTTTCGGCTTACGTTAGCAAATTCTGATAATCTATTTTGTTTGTTTGTTATCAGAAAATCAAGAGTGAAGAAAACAATTAGGGTTCCAGCCATAAGTTCAAAGATGGCAGATATCCCACCAGACGAATACTCATGGAGAAAGTATGGACAAAAGCCAATTAAAGGATCACCATATCCAAGGTAATTTCAGTAGTCCCAATTTATCGACAACCATTGGATTAAGCTTTGTTGATTTGATTAGATTAATTATATGATATGTTGACTGGATTTGTGCAATTATTGAGATATTGACATTTTTGTTTGACTTTTCATTTTTATAGGGGGTATTATAAATGCAGTAGTTTAAGAGGATGTCCAGCAAGGAAACATGTGGAGAGAGCTCAAGATGATCCATCAATGTTAATTGTGACATATGAAGGAGAACACAGACATTCACAGAATTCCTCTAATAATAATGCAACAAATAACAACACTTCATCAAAGGTGAATGAACCTTCTGGTGTTATTGTTGCTGCTAATATGGTTCTTGAATCTGCTTGTTAGAGAGATAGAGAGAGTGGGATAATTTGATGAACTTTGGTCATATAAAAATGGATAAATTTAATTGGTGTTCTTACCCTACCAGAAGATTGTAATTGTAACCATTGGATATGATCATTAATTTGTTATGATCATAATGAATGGATGGTCAGTTGGTGGTGGTGGTTGGGGGTTGGTTTGATTGTAAATTTTTTAGTTGAGAAGACATTGAAATGAGATAAGTTCCTTACTTGGACTTTATTTTTTGGTAGATATTTGTCTGGGCACAAATTGATAAATAGTCGATCGCAACCATGAATGATGGTCTATTTAGTTGGTCAAACCCATTGTGGTTCATATATGTTCAGCAAAATTGAATTCCAACCGTATCACATGATTAGTCGTTCCCTACTATTGACGTTCATGTTGTAGGTCACATTACCAGAAAAATTGAGATAGCCCCAACGTGATTCTCCTACAGTACCAAGTTGTTGATTGGATAGTACAATGTGCATTGGATTTCAGTGCCTAATCCGGGAAAGAGGGTACGTTTGTCTGGTAAAAGTCAAAAGGTGGTGCTGGGGGCTGGACCTAGTCGTATTTTTAGGGTTAATCAAAGTAAATCTGTGACTGTGATTAGTTTAATTACAACTAATTAGAGCAAGTAGTTTAGTCAAATGTGATGATGCACAAGTAGGACCCCTTAACAGTTGGCCTTTAATGTCGTTGACGATACGTTCTTCTACTTTATTATTTTCTTATCGGGGTCGGCATTGTGTCTTCATTCATACACAAGTGGGATGGAGTTGAGAATTGAGATTTTGACTTTGGAAATCTTGTTAATGGCATCTCTCAGCATCTCCTCTTTTATACAGAAAGTTTGGAATAATAGCATAGTTTTATGATATTCTAATATGAGAAAAGTTGTAGTGTAGTGATAAAGATGTTTTTGTGCTTGTAATTATCACTTCATATTTTTCACTTTTCTTCTTAACTGGATTTATGGTTAAAATAAGAAAAAGTGGAAAGGGTAATGGCAGCCAAAAAGAGATTGGGTCAAATCTCAAAACATGGTATCCTATGTTAGTGCTATTCTCTCTTGCACTAACATTTTCTATGTTCAAAAGAGACTATTGATCTGATTGTGGTAGAGATTATGGATCTTGATTGTGGTGTTGGAGTTCACCTGCATTCTAATTTAAAATAAACAGCAGTAGGGTAACCCTTACAATTGCATTAACGAAGACTACACAATCACATCTGCATTTCCCTGTATATGTAAGGATGGGTCCTAAATGTCTATCTACTGAATCTAAATCAACAACACTGTCCTTGAGTGGTTGGGAGTTTCCTTCTAGTAGTTTCCTTTTTCATTCCAAAAAAGGGGAAATTGAAAGAGGAAATTTCGGCTATGTTTACTACACCGATACAAGTGGTCTACACATTGGATGTGGTTTTTGGGTTTTCATAAAAGAGGCGATAATGAAAATCGGAAACATTACAGAGATTTTTCCAATTCATACAATATTCGTTAAAGCTAATATATGTTTACCAATTCTTGATCAATAATCCTAACCTTAGGCATAAATTTCATCTCAGATCTCCATAAAGGTCATACTAGTTTTGAATCAAAACTAATATGTATCACTGCACATAGTAGTGATTGGATCAGATTCAACCGAGTATCTTCGAGAACATGTAAGCATAACCTTCATGAACTCGGATTTCAAAGTAAGAGTTTCCTAATGAAACAAAGTAGGAGTATATAAAGTTTCCCAGTTAAATAAAAGTATAAGTATCTAAAGTTTACTAATGAAATAAAGTAACAGTTTCTTGAGTAACAGTTGAGTTCTCAATCGGTCTTTAGAAATCTAAAACGGGTTGAATCGACCTGAATCAAAATTGGAGTCTTGGTAGTAGTTGAAATCGATGAAGTTGTTGATGATCCCAGTCTTGTTGTTCTCTCTGTTTCCATTGCTAATATTGAAGCTGTTCATGTAGCCGGTAAAGATGATTCTCCTCCAAAGAGAACAAGATCTTGAAAAAACTCTCTAACTATTTGAATAAACTTAAGATCAAAGCAAACCCAAACTGATTAAAAACCTAAAACTGTTACTGAAATCCGATTAAGGAAAGAATCAAACACTCAAAAAGAAAACAGTAAAAGAGGAAGGAAATGACAGATAAAATAACAACATAAAATTTAGCAAATCTAACAAATATAGCAACAGAGATTGCTGAAAGGAGCTGTTAATATTTCTCTGAACCGAAGGTCTGGAAGCATTGGGATCTCTGAAAGGAGACGCTCTATTTGTAGAGTCTGGATTTGTAGGTGCACAAGGTTAGGTATCTCTGATCGACCAAAAGAAGGTAAACAAGATCGCACAGATATAAGAACTCGCTAAAGAAGGGGAACTAGTCCGAAGTATGGCAAAATTTAGCATTCTGCTATAGCATATATATGTTGTAATTTAGCTTTATCAAGGACCACTATGAGAAAAATTATAGTACAGATGTTATATTATGGCAACATTTTGAATGGTCTTATGAATTATCGCGCCTACAAGCGCTACAAATTGTGTAAGTTTGTGATTGCATGTTCTAGCACATCAACAATATATCAACTCATGCGACAACGCTAACATGTGGAGTATAAATTTGTGCACCCTGCAAAACAGCAGTGCACAAGTATCGTCTTTTTTCTTCTAATTGAGCGCCCATTTGAAAAAACCACTATGTTTTTTTCTTCGATTTTAAATAAAATATAAAGCAAAGCATATTGGTTTTAGAAATAAATTACCCAATAAAATGAAAGGTACTTGTTGAAAACACGGGGTACCAAATACACCAACAACTTTTTCGTTCGCAACATGTATGGAAAAAACCTTATACAATTGCAAGCAAACCAACTTAATGATCCTTGACAATATGTATATAGAGTTTATATCTCTACCTCTTCTCAATCAGTATGTATAAAACAATGAGTCCATAAACCTGATTATTAAAAAGAGTACTTGGACGATCTAAAAAATTGATATTCAAGGTCAATCTAGTCGTATCCAAATAATCCAATCAGAATTCTGCCAAGTAAGTAAACTTGTTATCTATCTTTCAAGATACGAATTCTACAAGAACGAGTCTCATAATTGATCACAATTAGATGGACATATCTAATTAGATTGAATACGTACACCTTATGCCAGTCCAATTACAATGATAAACAATATAATGCGGAAAAAGAAAAACACAAGACACCAGAAGTTTTGTTAACGAGGAAACCACTGCAGAAAACCCCCAGGACCTCGTCCAGATTTGAACACCGAGATGTATTAACTAATGACAGACACTTTAACCTACTACCAGACTTTGGAATGGAATGTAGATGAGAGCGAAAAACCCTTCAAGCGATTCAGTTAAAACCGCCCTCCTTACATTTCTTGAACCTCGCAAGGCTCTACGCACTTGATTCCCTTAGCGGACATCCTTTACAGCCTAAGAGTTGCTTCAGTCGCAGGCTTGCAATGAAGACTTTTGATACCAATATGCCTCTAACAGATAAGCCTATTTGATTTCCGTTTATATCAAAAGATCATGGTGCAAAAATCTGTTTGCAATAGACAAGCTAGCAAACCTCACAAATCCGGAACTTACGACTCCTGAAGAGCAGTCTAGATTCTTAACCGCCTCTCAAGAACAATCTTCAAAAGATCACTTATGATCAATTTTCAGATATCTATCTTGGGGAATCACATAGTATGAGACGAAGAGAACTTTGCGATTCCTATCTATCTTGCCTGAAAGAGATTACAAAAACCTCGATAACAGAAAATCAAGATCAAGATACACGAACAATTAAGGTAAAAGATATTCGGACCTGGATTCACGAATCCCCAAAGCGAAGTCTTTTAGTCGTAAACTTAATTATGTTTCACAAAGGAAACCTAGGTTCATAGAGGACGACTCTACCACAACTAGGACACAATGGATTGAATTTCCCAGTTGAAAGAGTATATCTATTTATAGATTTTCAAGACTGAAGGTTGGTTAGAAATCAAGCTAAGATAACTTGGGAATCCGAGATTTCTTTGCTCTATAAGTAGAAATATTAAGGGTACTTGGGTTTCTTACTCTCTTTTCATAATTTCAAATAATTATGGGTGTGATAGAAACTGGAAAAAAAATTGGGCCTACAAATAATAAAAAATGACAATTTGTTTGTGCTACATGAAAACATGGTTTGCGCTTAAACCTACTAATCCCATTCGAAAATTATGCTAAGGGACATTTCTATGGAAAAGCCACATTCGAAAATTATACTAAGGGACATTTCTATGGAAAAGCCAAATTCTGGGTTTAACCTTGTCTTGTTAGTATTACATTTTTACCCTTATCGAAAATTGTACAATTTTATCCTTAGGTTAAAAAACTATTCACTTTCCTTTTATATATTCTCTCTCGTCACTTCATTTTCATCCCGTTTAAAGAACCATAAAAACCGAACACCGGTTTCAACTATCATTGCTACCGAATCCAAACACAATTGGAGATCAAAAAAACATTCAATTTAAAAAAAAAAAACCCTTCATTCCATCATGGCAATCATCAAAGAAGTAGCGAGATATCCAGATGCAGATGATCTCCAAATAGGTATTTGATGTGATTTTTTAATTGTTATAGTAATTAATATTCGAACCCTTAGACTTGTGAAAATTAAATTTAAAGATTTAATAAAAATAAATAAAAGCGAAAGTTACTGGGGCTAGAATTTCACCGAATTCATTTCATAAGATTCAATTATTAATTCTTCAGCAATTATAGCTCAATAAATAAAAACATAGACTCTTATTTTTGCCACGGTAGATTATCAAAATATTAGTTGTAAATCCTAAGTATGGGACATCAAAACATCTAAGCAAGCATGACACATCAAATGAAATGACAACTAATTAATCAAAATCATAATTCTATTTTAATTAGTGCAAAAGTCATATAGAGAATAAAATAATTTTACCCATGTATGAAATTCAGATTCCTCCGTCGACCCAGTGTAGGGGTTTAACTCCTCATATTGTAGACACTCTCAAAAGAATTTTTTGTTGCCCAAAAAGTGCTTACAATGGTGAAAATGGAGAAAATAATAAAAAAAAAAGCAGCGAATTTGCAACGATGGTTAGGCGTTACAAACTCGCCGTTTAACAAAGAAGGTGTTGCGAAATGAAGATTTGCGTTACTAATGGACTGTTACAGAACTTGAAATATACGACACTAAACAACGACTGTTCTTGACGGCATAATGTTCTTCATGTTCATCTTTTCTGCAGCAGCAGAAACTTCTCCCTGCAACTCGTGATTACTCACTCCGTTGCTCTCTCTTCTAACCCCTATCTCTCCATACCCGTTATAATCCTATACAACTCCCTTATATACTCAGAAGCCTAAAAATCCTACGATTTAATGCAAAATATCCTCTCTTTAATTTCTTGTTCTTCATTGCCATTACACGGGAATACTTTCCCTTTTTCTTCTCTGATTTTGGATCACATGCATCGGTTTGAAGGCTGCACACTTCATCACAAGAAATACTCGTATCAATCAGCACGAAACACGCAGCAGCCTCAAGAAAACTTCCCGAGAATACTTCAACCTCTGTTTTGACAAAAATATCTTTCCTTTCTCCAACCTATGACTCATACCTTCCTGTTTAAGTGTAACAGGATATTCCCAAACAAATCTCATGTATCTTCCAACCATAAAACTGAAATCCCGAGTATAACTCTCTCTCTGTGCAACCAAGAATCGACGAATATCTTCCCTTGTTTACATGAATAACTCTCTTACCAAATATGTTTTGGTGCAATAACTCGATATCTATCCAAATCAATGAGAAAATCTGACAATATCTTTTCAAATTTATGAACAAAAAACACGTAGGAGAATAACTACTTTCCCGCCAAAATCTGCATTTCAAATGAAGAAGGTGAAGTGCCCCTTATCCTGTGATGGGGTGCTGATAGAAGGTGGGTGCCCCTTAGTAATTGGGGTGCCCCTTAACCAATAGTGAGAGTCCGAATAACATGTTCCTCCAGGTGCCTTTATCAACTTTTCTAGCCGAATTCTCCACAAGAGCTTATTTCCTAGAAAACACTTAAAACAAGTTTATTAGAGAAATAATGAGTCCTAGCTATTGTAATTACGGGTGAAAAAGCATCGCACTTTCGTGCTTATCAGTATTGCCGCGTCTTCTACAAACCCTAATGTTCTTGAACCTAAAACCCCTAATCATGGATAATCTGATGAAGATGAAGACAATCGTATTGTTATAGAACTGTTAGGTCGGGATCGTAAAAGGTATATAAACAGTGTTTGAATATTTTTTACCATTTTCAGTAATTATTCAACTATTTGCATGCATGATTTGAGTTTTCGAAAATTATAATTTCAAATAGATCTGGTTCGTTAATGATCAAAACGCATAAATTCGAATTAATAAACAACGTATATGCCTCAGATTAATTTTGGGTATAATATTAAGGAACAAATTGATATTAATTTTAATTTATCTGCTGGATTACGGTTGCAGTAGAGTGAACATATTTATATTTGCAGGATTTACAGTAATGTGAATTGTGTTTTGTGTTGATTTTTGTATGTGATTTGGATGAAATTGTAATTCTAAGTATGTTAGGCCATCCACAATGTTTCCAACGGATGCATGTATATGCTTTATAATTCAGCTTCCAGTGGTCTTTGCTAAAGCTAAATTATAACATATGTGATAGAGTTCAATGCCAAATTTAGCATTCTCAAATCGCAATTGCCAAATTTGGCATTCTCAAATAGGAATTGCCAAACTTAGCAATATGACAATGACAAGTTATGAGGATTGGCCTAACTTGAGGTAGTTATTATTACATGTTCTGCAACTAACTTTATTCAGTGGGATTTACTATTGGTTACCCCTTTTCTGTTAGCTTAATAAAGTGATCAATAAACATGGATGTTAACGTCTTAAATTTAAGTATTACATATAGTACTCTAATTTCAGAAAAAGAAAAAGGGATCTTAACTGAACTACCTGATATTCCTTTGCATCCAAGGCACGATAAGAATCTGAACGCCTCTGCCAGGTTGGGAAGAGAAAAAAACAGGAAGAAGAGGAAGAGACGTGCACCTGTCATCGACCAACCAAGTATGGGAAGACCAATTATGGACCCAGCAGCTGTGGCCTTACCACATGTGGACCCATCAATCGTGGTCCCATCAACGGAAGAGCCATCCTTCATGGTCCCGCCGATCGGGGAAGAACCAAACATCATTGATAAAGCACTCATGGAAGATGCAGTCAGGGATGATGCAAGCATGAATGGAGTAGGTTTTGATAGAGACCCAGATGAAAGTTTTCTTCATAGTCATGATCAATATATGAATATATTAGTATTGATCTACTCATGATCACACTTTCGTGTTTTTACTGCTTGACACACTCCGTAAGATTTTCTTATGTTGAGTCATACCGATTAAAATTATCTTTTTGTCCGTAACTGGTGTTGAGATTATTTTAGGTCGATTTTAAGGATACAAATCCGTGTGCTTTGTTAATGTCCGACAAAATCCTTTTTTTTCATAAAGCAAGGTCACTCATGTTGTTCTCTTGTGAATGACATCAAATGGGGGAGAGTTCTTAAATGAGCTTGTGCTTAATTGCTATATCTTTGTGGGGTGTGTGGCTGTGGAATTCAAAGGGGATGCTTGTATCTTAAATCTCCTAGATGAGCGCTAAGTATTTTCTTACTATGTGATATCATCTAAATAAAGTTGATATGAGGAGTTACATTTTTACTATGTTATTATGCATTATCTCTAACTTCCTTAAAACTTGAAATATCTTTTGGTTGTATTCATTACGATCCCACAATTTTCGTACCTTTGCCAATTTTATTGACAAAAACGGGGAAAATTATTTAGTAGTTTCGCACTACATACATATGGTTTGCGGATCATTATGTAAGGGGGAGTGAATCAATAATCTATAGGTTTCACCTATTATGCAAAAGATGTAAGTATTAATTAAGGGGGAGAAACATATCACCGTAGTATTACTTCAGAATTGGGATACAATTGAACTTTGGAGAAGATAATAATACTATGTTTCTGTATAGCGACATTTGAGAATATCTGTTTTCAAATTTGTTATCGCTACGGATCTTCAACAACAACGACGCTGAGTTGAACACGTTCAAAATCATTGCAACTTGAAGTAACGAAGGATTCAAGGAGTTGAAGAAACAAAAGAAATCAAGCATGAAGGATTCGAAGAGTTTTCAAAGCTTTATTTTTTTAATCCATATGTATTGATAGTTTTATCACTAAAATTAACAAAGGGGGAGATTGTTAGAGCATTGCTCGGTCGAACTCACAAGTGTTGCTATCTCAAGCTTGTTGTCAAAACTATATCTTGATTTCTAGTCTACAATTAGTTAAGTCTCGGACTAGGATAGAAGATGCAGTTGAGAAACGAACCAGCCATCATTGCGTTATACCATTTGATGTTGAAGATCAACCGAAGCTTTTGGAGAACTTCATCAATAAAAGGTAAGTGAAAACTAAACCACCTATTTCTCAAGTTATATTCAATTTTCCATCCTTGAGAAGTTGTCGCGTAACTAATTAGAAAATCATGCATATACAAGAATTTCGAGTCATGTTTATCTTGGTAATTAGTTCTCTAAATATAATGACTAAGCTTAATGGACATTTGTTCATACTTGATGTATTTCGGTTAAGGACAATTTATTGTTCGCAATCAAAATCATGATTCAAGTTTTATCATTCCAAAATAGCCTGAAACAGTGATATGTGTCATTAATGTTATTCGAGAATGTTTCAAATCGATTTAGAGAGAAATATTGAACTACTATAGATTCAAATATAAGACAATGTTATCAGTACAAACTGGGAAAACTGTTAGAAATCTGAAGCCGTATTACATGTACTCATACACGTAGCGGAGTAGCTATATGTCGATAAGCAGATTTTTGGTACACATATCCTTATGCACATCCTGTAAAAATCTGTTAACTCGTGAACCGGATCGGTACGCATACCCGTATGCAAACCGAAAATGAACTGTGGTCATTGAACCGGTTTGGTATCCATACTGGTACACATACCAGAAAAGTTTTGTGTTCAGGAACTAGGTTTGTGTATCCATATCGGTACGCATACCAAAATAGTTATGTGGACTCCAGAGCCGGTTATAGTCCTAAGGTACACATACCTAAATAGTGCGAACTCCGGAACTTGGTTGTACTTAATAGTATACAAAACGGTACACGTACTGTGACTGGCCTGACCCACGAACGGCTATGGTATTTGTACTTTGTACATCTACTAGCCTTGTCGATTATTTTCAAATGCAATAAAATTATTTCTACGAGATAATTACGTTTGATCAAATCTCTAAAACCACTATAGACTTATTTGATCACATGATTGTGACTCAAAGTTAATGTCTTAAATGTTTATGAAAATGAATATTAAGTTTATAAGTTCAAATTGGCTAGTTTCGGTTAACCACCTTGAACATAGTCTTTATACACGGTTCGGTTACAGTTTCACATAACCATAGTGTATATCTTGTTTATGTAAATCAGATTCAAATATTCATCTAACGGTGGATATTGACTGCTTGGTTCCAAAGCTATCTTAGATTAAACCTAAAGCAACCTATGCTTTGAATGTCTATAAAAGGAGAACCTCAAGCAACTAGGATGTTTGAATCCCTCACTACTTTCCTTGGTGTGTCCTAGTTGTAACTAGAGTCGTCATCTTCCTAAACCTTTTAGGGTTTAGCGACTACAAAGGCTTCATTGGGATTCATGAAGCTAGGTCCAGTTATCTTTTCTTGATAACTCAAGTATCCTGATCTTGATAGATTGTTGATATGCTCACTTGATCAAGCTAGATAGAAATCATCAAAGTTCTCTTCATCTCAGACTTTGTTGATTCCACAAGTTTTATACTCGTGAGGTGAATAATTTAAGCTGCACTTCGGGTCGCATAAGTCCGGATTTTGAGGTTAGCTAGACTTTGTCTATTGCTATCGATTTTTATCACCTTGATCAAACTTTTTGATCTTAAAGGAAATCACATATAGGCTTAATATGTGGGAGGCAGATTGGTTTAAAGTTTTCAATTGAGTTGAAGTAACTCTTAGTTGGTGTGATGTCAGCTAAGGGAATCAATTGCGCGGAGTCCTGCTGGGATTCAAGAGGCGTAAGGAGCGCGACTGTACCTCAATCAGCGGGAGACTTGGTTAGGGCTCAACTACATTCCAGTCTGAAGCTAATTGGTAGTAGGCTAGTGTCTGTAGCGGCTTAATACAGTTTGGTGTTCAATCTGGACTTAGTCCCGGGGTTTTTCTGCATTTGCGGTTTCCTCGTTAACCAAACATCTGGTGGCTGTGTTATTTCTTTTTCCGCATTATATTATTTATCTTTATAATTGAAATATAACAGGTTGTGCGATAATAAATCATAGTAGATAAACCAACCTTGTTTGTTAGATAGGACTTGATTGATTCATGGACATTGGTCTTTCGTACCGTCCAAGTAATCTTTTTGTAATTAGGTTCACGACTTGGTACTGTAAACGTTCTAATTGCAAGAGAGAGAGAGAGAGAGAGAGAGAACTCTAGATACTATTCTTTGATTGAGTTGAACTCTCAGAATCGTGTTGAGTTTGTCCATATAGATTGGCTAAGAAAAAGTTGGTGGTGTATTTTGGTACCCCGCGTTTTCAGCCACCAATATCTTCTATTGGACTTAGTACAATCATTACTGTTGGAGGGACAAACTGTGGTGGATTTGAACTTTCCACTGGTACCACCTCAGCTGATTCAACCTCATTATTTAACAAATTTTGAATACTTAGATTTACAGATAGAGATTGGACAGCCTTGTCATATGAGCTGTTGGAGCCGCCATGGAATCATATCCCAAATTCCATTTCATTTTTGGCTTGCTTCAGGTATTCATAATCCTATGGGGAATTTTGACTTTACCCCTAGTTAGAAAAGGAAATTCAGAGTTACCATTACTGCATCCATTAATATTGACTCTACCCCTATTTTGGGTTTTCTCATGCACACATATTTTGAAAGTATGCCTATTGCACACTTGCTTAATCCTATGGCACAGAGGTGCTGGTATATCTTAGAATTTTCAAAACTCTATCTCCCAAGTACGACCGTCATTAATGGCCAATAAGACGTCGTCCTCTAAAATCTGTCTGTTTCTCCTCTGACTTCTAAAATTTTGTGTTAGGAAATGAAGAACAATTTAAATTTATTGTTAGAGGGCGGTGAAATCAATTGATTTTTTGAGCGAGTCGTTGCGATAGAGTTAAGATTTTTAATTAATTAAGTTGTTCTCTTTCTCTCTATAAGTTTCTATTTGAGCAAATCTTGCGATATAGTTAGGGTTCTATTTCTGATTGGTAAGATTTAGATTGAGAAAGACAAAATTAAAATGAAACTAAAACCAGGTTTACAAACTGTAGTCACTGGGAGGTTCTGAATTTATATTCCTATTTATATTCATTAGATCATGCGTTTTAGCCCTTGTGTCAATTTTAACAAGTGATGAGTAATTGAAACACCTTTCGGCTAGAAGGAAATTTCTGAGTAGAGTATTATATGTGCTCAAGCAAGTTTCAATACTATCGAGTGATGAGTAATTGAAACACCTTTATGTGTTTTTATTGAGTTGAAATTTGATATTATGGAATGGTTCTTTATTCATATTGTGGTAGAAAGAACTGCATTGTCGGATTGAACCATACCCCTACTGAATCAGATCAAGGCAAAGCTTTCCCACTTCAGTTCAGTTCAGTCCAGTTTAGTTTTACCTACAAAGAAACCAACTATGTAGCTCAGGCTCTAACTAGTTTTTCTTTTAAAGACCACATGTTTCAGTGGTTCTCTTACTTTGCTACGCTATTTGTATCACTACCCATTGCCAATGGGACAATACGTTGCTTAGTTCTTTGTTCTTGTTTTTTGTTTAACTTAATATGTCTTAGTGTTGCGTGTACTTTATTTTCCCCTGAATAATCAAACAATCTATGTAGATTGTTGTTTATCAGAAAGAATAGGGGTGAATACGATCAAAGAAATGGTGTGAAAAATTAGAAGTAGCGATAAAGTCTGCTTAACATTTACTAGTAGGGGTAAAGTCAAAATGTACAGTAAGGGTAAATTAGTACATTTTTTGATATTTTGTAAGCGTGCATCTCACACAGAAAAATTTAACATTAAAAATGGATGGAAAATCCAAAGTAGAGGTAAAGTCAATATTAATTGATGAAGTAGGGGCAACTCCAAGTTATCTTTTCCAACTAGGGGAAAAATCAAAATGCCCTTAATCCCATTCGTTACCCATGGACATAATTCTGGAAAGATTTTTGGGACTTAAGAGGGACATTCCATTATATCTAGTATATGAACCATTGGTCAAATTTATCTTCGGACTAGATAATATCTATTGATGCTGCTTACAAAAAAGAAGATTCGACCATGAGATATGCTTTCATTCTTTATTCAGTGGATAATGAGACTTTCATGCACATTTCAGCAGGGTCAGATTGGGTTTCCTCACCCTTTCATGCAGAATCAAAAGCTTTACTAAAAGCTTCTACTTGGCTAAGTGAAATATTTTATCAAGTGTTACTTTAGTAACTGATTGCAAAATGCTGGCAGAGACTATCAACAAGACTTGCAAAGTCCATCCTTGGAGTGCAGAAAATACCATACAGACGACTCTAACAACTTTGGAAAAAGTCCCCCAAGCTCAGGTGCAGTATATAAATAGGAAGTACAATTCTGCAACAGATTACATTGCAAAAGAAGCTCGCCTAAAGAATCCGCGGCATATGTCAACCCAACTCCACCTAAGAATATCTAAACCAAGTGTTGTTTCCAATATCTTTGATAAAAATGTCCTCGTAAATCTATTGTACTATATTTCTTGATTAATGTATTTCCTCTTTTCATAAAAAAAAAGTATATGAACCATGTTACATGGTAATCTGGTATACCCGAGTTCAAAAAAATACATGGTAATCTGGTATATGAAGCATTTACAACATTTGATGACTTTGACCTGTTCTGTTTTAATCTAGTTAAGGAGTCGGGTTTACGTAGATATGTTCGACCATCCTATGAGGTTCAGTAGCCGAATCCATGTTTATTTAGAATTTGATCTGGTTTAATCCAGTTTTCAGATAGTGATTTGGCAACATTGATAAAGTTTCTTAACGAGTACGTATTATAATAGTTATGTTCGACCATCCTATAGGTTTAGTAGCTGAATCCATGTTTATTTAGATTTTGACCTGACTTGATCCAGTATTCAGATAGTGATTCAACAACATTGATAGAATTTCTTAACGAGTATGTATTATAATATTATGTTCGACCATCTTATAGGTTTAGTAGCCGAATCCATGTTTATTTGGTATTTGAATTGGTCCAAAATAAACATGTTTTAATAAGTTGCTAGCCAATATAATATATGGGTCTACCTAATTAACATACTCCCTCTGTTTCAAAAAGACCGTCCTCTATTCCATTTTAGTATGTTTCAAAAATGTGTCCAGTTTCTGTTTATAGTCATATTTTTCCAATGAACTCTCTAACATACCCTTAAGTTTTTTATATTCATAATTTTTTTTTAATGGGACCCAATCAAAAATATTAATGAAATCTGTATAATTAAGGAAACACATATATCTTTCATTCCTTTTTGAAGATAATATAAATGGTTCCAAATTAAATTCCTTATAAAGGTTATACTCCATAGGTATACAATCTTTTATCTCTATAATCTTTTTCATCTTTTTTTTTCCACACACCATTTTTTATCTCTATAATCTTTACATTTCAATGTTCCTGCTCAATTTTGCTCCCATGGTTTCACGCGGGAGGGATATTCTTTTAATTTTTGAAGCAGCGGGAGGAAAATCTAATTAGTCGCCCAATGTTTAGAATATCTTTTCTTTTAATTTATTGGTACTATTTCCATATATCGATATGTTTTTTTATTTATTATTTCCTATTTACAATCCCATAAGAATTTTTGGTAGTTTTTATTACTAACATTTTAATTGAAATAAATTAGGCAAGTAATTAAGGGTAAGAATGTAACCTACTATGGTCTCCTTAATATCTTGACAAAGTCAAACCGGACTGTCTTTTTGAAACAAATGGAGTATTTGTACCAACCAAAATGTAAAATTAATGTGATTCCCGAAATATTAATAGTTTTCATCACAAATAAAAAGACAAAAAAACACCACCTTATACCGTCGTCTGATAATAACTTCTGAAACATATACGCACGAATGTATCTATGTTTTATCTAACAAAAAAGGCTTAATCAACATTGCCATAACATAAGATAAGACATATGACCACATAACCTAAAAATTTGGACTAAGAAACACTGTTCCCAGTGAAAAAGCGGGGGTCTAACAACCTCACCCAATATTTCGCTTAGCAATCTGTATGGACTAACTCCAATATACTTTTAAGAGAATCAACTAGACAGTCAGACTCAATCTTAATAAAAAAGTATATCAAAGAGTTATATCTCAATTTCTCGATTCAATCCCA